>BDCZ01000356.1:36523-64849 GCA_001662365.1 Chlamydomonas applanata | reverse complement strand
GAGCGTCCAGGCAACAGAGAGCAAAGAGCGCTACCAAACCTGCTACGAAAGCCTAAGATCACATGCATGCATGCGAACGTAGGCAAACAAACTGGCTGAACCTAAGGTTCACACCCCATCCAGCCCATGAATAGGTACAGACAAGTTGCTGACCAAATTGTACCAGGTTCCATCATCCTGCTGCCGCTCCCGCACCCCAATAAAGGGATGATCAGCAGCAACCCTCCAATCCGCCGGAGCCTGGCCTAAACTCACGAAATCCCTCACTGCACTGATCACATCAGCTGCTGCAAGGAGGGCCGCATGAGCTGGTGCACTATGCCGCCCACGGCGGGTCGCCGCACGCAGCTCTGAAGCGCGCGCAACCTGCCTGCCAACCGCTGGGACGGCCCCCTGCGCTCCTAGATAGATAGAGTGTTACACGGCGCAGCACGATACATGGATACAGCCCACCAAGTGGGCAGGAACCACGCACCGCCAGGCAGGCCCCCACCTGAGGGCAGGGGCCATACCATTGTGAAGCTGCTATGTGTTTAATGACGCATGGGACTAGGAAAAGTAATGCAAAAGCGATCCGCGTGTCCATCCAACTTCAGTACTGCCTAGTGAGGTGTCAACCCATAGCAGCACCATAGGTCACAGCCACAAGAAGGCTAAATTCGCAGGATTCAGCACTCAACAGCCCTCCTACCCTGACCACACTCCCGCCTACACCCCAGTAAGCTACTGACAGCAGGCCAACACCAGCCGGCGTAAAACTTCGAAATATGAAATATCCAGACCAGCGCTAGCCTGCAGGCACCAAGAGCGTCCAGGCACCAAGAGCGTCCAGGCGCTCCTTGCGCTACGGGGATGTTTCTCCACATATATATAATATGCAACTTTTCTCCAGGTATCACATCTCTGGCAGCGTCAGTAGTATAGTGGTTAGTACTCCACGTTGTGGCCGTGGTAACCCCGGCTCGAATCCGGGCTGGCGCAGTACTAATGAAACTCATTTTGAAGCAAATTGTGTTTGTTAACGTGACCGTTCGGGAACGGTCATCCTTAACCCAGTCGCTGCAAAGGTGCATAAGTTGTTGAGCCCACGCAAATTGCATGTGGTGGGTCGCCATGTACCATAGGATCACTTACCTGGTTGATCTACTCTTTGCCCTGTTCCAGCCCTTGCCATGAGCAGCCCGTGAAACCATCTGGAACAACCACCGATGGATGCGCTGTGGCGGGGCAGGCAGAAGCCTGACAAGCCCAGGCCCGCGACAGTTTGCTCCCGATATGTCGTCATAAAGCATTCCCAATGGCGTGGCTCCTACAAGAGGTACGACGTGACCGGCACACACTAGGGTTTGACTGCATGGGAATTTTGCTGGTGTTGGTGCAAGAATGCACCCATGCGCCCAGGAGGCAGGTGTTAGGAGGGTGGGTGTCGCAGACCGAGACCCCCTGGTCACGCTGGCCGTGCAGGCTGCTGTGCATCACTCCTGCGGAGATCCTCACACAGGACCCAGCTCAGGCCATGCGGGTCACCAACACATACAGGTACGCCATGCAGGTGGGGCATGGTGTGCCTCCACTGGCCTTCATGCACCACACACGTTGTGTGCGCTTGCCGTCTGCTATGGCTGCGTGGCATGATGCTGTGCTCTTGCCCTGGTCGGCCCGCATGCGTCACATCACGAATGGCGTGTCACGACACCTTCCCTTGAAACATGAATGCCGGCATGCGCCCTGCGCCCGACATGTGCACGCATGCAGCCTTGGAGCGGACCCGGACATTGATGGCGTGACGATCGGGCCTGGCCCTGATGAGTTCAGCCTGCTGGCTCGCGGGGACAAGCGGTCCAAAAAGTTCAGCCCCCTCAAGTTCAGCTGCAAGCACCGGGCGCAGCTGCTGGGGGATCTTTACCAGGTGTGTGGCTGTTGCTATTGTAGGTGCAGTGTTGTTCCATGGCTTGATGGTTGGATAGGCATTGCAGGTTGCGCGCCTGCTGTACTTTACCATGCGTGCACTGGTTGCGGAAACTGGCTGTGACACCATGCATGCGTTGCCTGCAGACAACGCACGCATGTGACGTGTGCCGCAAGCAGGTTGTGTACATGTGGCGCATGCATGCCATTCCGCACTGCCGCGATTTGAGGCAGGCACTGCTGCGTGCTGCAGGTGCTGGCTGCTGCAGCCAGTCCGCATGGTGGGGGCGCAGCGCCGGCATTGATCCACAAGATGCTGGGGTCGGCTGATGCATTCCAGGGCTTCAAGTGGTCACATGCCAAGGGCATGTGGCAGCCAGTGGTGCTGAGGCTTTGGGGGTTTGCACTGGAGGTGGTGTCACCTGAGCAAGGTGGGGCGGGGTCTGGCGTGCTTGTGCGGATGTTATATGCCTGCTCGCCAACCCGAGATGCTTCGAGCTGTTGTGATTCAGCCAAGTCCCGCTCCGCCCATGGCAGCTCTCTTGCGGCCAAGCTTGCGATTGGGCCCCACTTGCATGACTTGGTCGACGGCTGACTTCCATCCTCTCCCAGTCATGTATGGGCTGAGCCATTACTCCATGTGCTTTGGGTGTATAGGGCTATCAAGTGTCGATGCCGCTCCACTTGGTGTTTTGTACTGCCGTCACATCTGCAGGCGGTACAACCCTGTGGCGTGTCGATTTCCACCAGCTCGCCAGCCCAGCGTTCTCACTGCTCAGTAGCACACCAGCCGATGGCACAGCAAACGCCTTGCCTTCTGCGCCGGCCCCTGGTGGCGCAGCCCCGTTTGCTGTCCACCGGCTTGCACGGCGGCGGCCAGAAGTGCTCGCATGTGCGCAGAGAGAAGCGCTGCTCAAGGTGGCAGTGGGGCTGTGCGCACGGCGGCTGGGTGTCAACTTAGCAGGTGTGTGGCTCCTCAAGTCAACGGACCAAAGTCTAAGGACTCCGGCATGTGCACTTGACCTAGCAGTTGTGCTGTTTACCGATGCTTGTAGCGCCTGGCATGTGGGCGGGCATATGTCCCTTTTCTTTCTGCTCTATCTGAGACCAGAGCTGAGCGAACTGGTGACATCCACACACATGCCGATGGCATGCTGCCTGCATACGACTATGTGGCTGCAGTGGACAATGCGCATCAGGCCAGCACCCCCAAGCAGTTGCTGGATGCACTCGGGCACGCTGAGCAGCAGGCTGCAGCTGCAGGCCAGCCCGAGAGTGTGACCTCAGAGTGGGAGGTGTCCAAGTTGAAGCCACGCTATGACGTGGTGCCTGCACTGGCTCCCCTTATAACGCCACACCTTCTGGCACGTCCGCTGCCCTCTGGCTCAATCCTCATGAGCCTGCTGGCACTGCAGGTGGGTGCCTAGCCAGGCAGGCTGCAGCATGCGGTCGTGTGTGCTCATGCGACGAGTGCAGTCATGAAGCATGCCCTCTTGCCGTCCAGGCCTACAGTACCCTGCCTGACGCTGTCTCTTGTCTTCAAGAAGTCTGTGTAAGAATCACTGCGCCCTTCCACGGCGCCATCGGATCCCACCCCATGCACAGCTTTTGCCATTTTTCCGTGTGCATGGAGCAACGCAGGAGCTGGCCGTCGCCCCTGGCGCGACTAACACGGTGCCACGGCGGCTGTGTGTGACACGCACGCACGTAATGGAGCGGCGATCGGACGCCAGCTATGCAGTGGTGGAGCGCCGGCCGCTGTCCACGCTCACTGCCCTTGTCCGCTTCGCAGAGGTGGGGCGTGCGCTGGCATGTGAACTTTGAATGGATGCCGCTGTGCATGTGCGCAGTATGAGAACTTATCATACATGGTGTGTGCAGAGTAGAGCGTGTAGCAAGGAGCAAGGGTCGCTGGGATGGAGGCCCGATATTGGTCCATGGACCTATTTGTGAATCCGAATTGATCTGATCATGTCTGTTTGGACCTGGTTGATTCTGAATCGGAATTGAGTATTCATTTGAAATTGGTTGATCTGCTGTGTGTTGATGCTCAGGACCCCAAGCTCCTTGGCATGGAGTGGTTGGAGGGGGCCCCCTCACTGTACGTCACACCTGCACGCGATGCTGTGCTGGCGGCAGTGCTGGACGTGGCTCAGGTGATGACCTCTTGCTTGATTGATCTCTGCGCAGTGCCACATGTTGCTATTCCAATTGGGCTGTCTTTGGTTGCTGCACCCGTCATGTGCCCCTGCTGTTGTGTGGTCCTCTGCTTCTCTGTCTGACTGCTGTTGTGGTCTGGGGGTTCAAGGGCCTGAGGGTCTGAGGGTCCTCTGTCTGACTTCTGTTGTGGTCATGATTGCAGGCGGCTCTTGGTGCCCCCGTGCCCTTGCTGCCCGGACTCACATCCCCTGGGGATGCTATCACAGGCAGTACAGCCAGCGTCAGTGGTGGCAGTACAGGCGGGGCCCCGCCGCGTGGCGCTACTGCTGCCCCACGAGACGCTGACCTGGAGCGCTGGTGTGTGGACGAGCTGATCGCGCGCGCACGGGACGCGTACCCTGTGCTGAACAACTCGGGTCGCATGTTTTGGACGGTATGTATGTGCGCTGGGTGGCTGCTCTTCCCTTGTCTAGTGTGCACGCCTGCTGCCTCTACTTGTCTGCGCCACTGCCGCCTCGTTACTGGGCCTGTATGGTCTGGGTGGGGCGCCTTCGGTTCTGCCTGTGCTCTGGTGTAAAACTTACGGTATATCAAGTATCAGAATCGGCTCCTAGCCTGTACCTGACCAGTGTCGCTGGCCGCACGCGCCCCATCACATGACTGCCTTGCACGTTGCAGGCAGACATCGATTTCAAGAATCGGCCGGCACCCACCACCACATCATATGCCTCCGCTGCTCCTCTCACTCCTCTGAGCACTGGGCTCTCAGACAGCTCAGCACCCGAGCAGCTCCAGGGCAGTGTGACCCAAAATCCCATGAGCCCAACTGCATCAGGAGGGGCCCTGCAGGCTACGGGTGTCTCCAACGGAGTGGTCAATGGAGTGACCAGCCCCAAAGCAGCTCATCAAGCAGATCATGCGGGTGCTGCTGGCAGTCTGGCGGATGCTCAGGGGCCCCCAGTCAGTGCAACGGGTAGTGTTGTGGTCCCTAGTACTGGCATTGGCGTGGGAGGCACAGGTTCAGGGACCCCAGACAGCGCGATAGGCAGTGGCACAGGCACAGAAGCGGCAGGTACAGCGAGCGGGGACATGCCACAGGCTGCGCAGGATACAGGACCCGGCACCTCCTCCTCAACAGATGCTGCCTCGTTTGCTCGGACTTCGGCCAGTGGGAGACCCGTACCTGGTGCAGGGGCCCAGGTACAGGGCGTTGCCAGTATGGGCGGTTCCTCTGGGCGGGTGCTCGCAGATGGCAGCCAAGTTGCAGAGGCTGTAGCAATCCTCATGGAGTCGGTTCATGAGGTTTGTGCGTGCGTGCCCTACGGGGGTGGTGGCATACCTGTGCGTGGACTCGACTCACAGGCTGCAGCAGCCCTGTTCGCGCTGCTACCCCCTGAGCTCCTCCCCAACGTACTTGCAGCCCCGCGCCTGGTGCCCGATGACGTGAAGCAGGCGGTTGCGGTGCTGCAGGTGCTGCAGCGGCTGGCCGCCAATCCAGAAGCCGCTGACACGCTTTTATCTGCACCTGGTGCACTCAGCCGACTGATGTCAGCATACACATGTGAGTCGGAGCACGTAGCAGTGGAGGCTGGCCGTCTATTGGGCCGGCTCTTTTCGCCACACACCGCGCGTGCCGGGGTCCCTCCGTGGCGTGCCCTACGAGGCGCGTCTGCGCAAGCGGCCATCGAGCGGGGCGTTCCAGAAGGGGAGGTGGACCCCCTAGCCCTGGCCTCTGCAGATGACCTGTCGGTGGCTAAGGCCGCCAAGGCGCTGTGCTTCACGCCCGCGCTGCTGAACGAACGGTACGTCAAAGCATATGACGCTTGCATGGTCGTGTTGCGGTGACTAGGTGTATAGGGTGTCGTGATGCTCTCATAGGGTGTCGTGATGCTCTCATGGGCGGCGTCGTGTAGCTTCTTGCCACTCACCTGCGGGCTCATGTACAGCGGCGTGCCTTGGGTCTGCCGCTTCGATTAGACATGTTTCCTCCATGATCTGTGCCGCTGCAGAGTGGCGCAGCTGTTGGGCCCGCTGTTGCGGCCAGCACCCGGCTGCTCTCCACTGCTGTCCTTTGTGGCTGCTGAGCTGGTGGGGTCAGTGGTCACCGAGCCAGGGAGCCTCACGACCGACAGCCGGCTGCTGTCGTGCATGCTGGCGGATGTGGCAAGCCTGGGACGGCACCTGTTCAGCCTCTTCCACCACCCAGCAGGTGAGCTGGGCTACAGGCATGATGCTCACCACGCTGCACATTTTGCCCTCTGAGAGCTGTGCCATGTGGGCTGGCAGTCTGCTGGTCCTTGTCCTTCTACAAGTTGTACAGCTGCATGCCGACGTCGAGCCCATGTCTGTGCACAGAACTTGCACAGGCAGCCGCCATCTCTTGACCTCCCGCGTTGGTGTTCAAGATGCTCACCGTGTATTGCCTGCGCACATGCCGATGGCCATCACCAGCTGTGCATTGACAAGTGTGTATAATTTGTGCGCGCGTGACGTGCAATCTCACTCATGTGCATGCGTGCTTGTGTACGCGTCTTGCCCCGTGTCATGGCTGGTGTGCCCAGGCCGTGTTGCTGACGGAGTGGCCGTGCTGATGCGCGCTGTGGTGGAGGGCGGGCCTGCTGCTGCTGCACCACTGAGAGACGCCGCGCTGAGGGAGGGCGCGCTGCTGCAACACCTACGGCTGGTTGCATTCGACATGGTGCGCTGCAGCCCTGCAGCTGGCCGAAGAGCGACTGCTTCTGCTCCCTTGATGCTGCCCAGACCATCCACGCTGGCATGACCTCGTGTCTAAACCTCGTCAGCACATGATGTACAAGCGGTACAGCACTGTTTCGCGATTGCACATCACTATGCCTCAACGTGTCACCTGCTCACACTGCTCACGAAACATTCAAAACGCTCAATCGAATGTTTTTATTGGTGCTCGGTACTGCTCTAACGCTTACAGCATCTTTTGGTGCCTGCCCGCTTTGCATGCATGCGTATTGCAGGGATCCCGCGGTGCACTGTCCCGGGACCTGGTTGCTTCCTGGGCGGATGAGTATGCCCCAGCACTCGCACTGCTGCGCCGCGTACTGCCCCGTGGCCTGGTCTCATACCTGAACGCACCCCGCGCCCCACATCAGTCGCCCTCGGCGCTGCATGCGGCTGGCCAGGCTGCCGCAGGCCCCACTACAGCAGCGCCAACCACAGTTCCCAGCGCCGGCAACGTACCCGGCATGGCTACGGGTGCAGCTGCCGGCTCAAGGTCTGTGGCATCAGGCCCGCATACGATGCAGTTTGGCAACGACGTTGCGCCGGTGTCGGTGATTGCGTCTGGGGGCAGTGCGCCTGCCCCTCGGCTGAAGGGCAACTGGGACGCTTTGTGGGGTGCGCTACTGGCGGACCACTGCCACGCTGGGCTGGTCTGGAACGAGGGCTGCAGGTGCGCGGCCGTGTACACTTAGAGCAGATAATGTTTAACTCTTTGTGGATTTGATGCTGCATGATACCGCATCACCGACAAGAGTATAACATAGTGGCCCTCTGCAAAATTACTGTATCTGTGTTGCTGCTACGGCCCATTGGCAGTGCCATGCTGTCAACCCACATGGCACTGGGCATTTCTTGCATGTAACCGCAATGCGGCAGCCGGCCTCTACCCATCCCTACCTTTCGCAACTGCATGCCAATACAGAATACCGTAGGTACTCTGGTACCGTACAGGTACTCTGGTACAGTACGGTACATACGGTACATACTACGGCACATACAACAGTACATACAACAGTACATGCTACGGGCGTACTCTGGTACATGCCTGAGCTGCGGCATGAGACGCCTGCTGCGCCAACATGAGTTTCGGCCACAGGTCTGAGCTGCGTGAGGCTTTGGCACGTGAGGAGGCCGGCCTACGCGCACGCCGGCAGCAAGTCTCCCAGCAATCTGGCTCAGCAGCTGGCCCACCGCCAGCCTGGAATCACGCGGAATTCAGTGTGACCTATGCCAGCCTGTCACACCACCTGTGTATAGGGGGCATCTACGTGCGGCTGCTGCTTGAAGGCGTGGACCATGGAGCGGTGTCTAAGCTGCCTACACCAGCCGAGCTCTTCACCTCCCTCCACCAACACCTGCTATGCACAGACAGTGCGGCGCTTGCGGCTTACGCGCGCAGCGTGCAGGGCGGGGGGCTGGGGCCCGAGGCGGGTGAGGAGGAGGAGACCAAGCGGGAGGAGGTGTATGTGCTGGTTGTGCGAGCCATGGCCGCCGTGTACCATGCACATGCAGGTGTGGTGCGACTGTTTCGGTGACAGGATCCGGGCTAGTAGATCATGGCTCTGGCCTTTATAAATAACAATAACACAGCCTTAATAATAATAATAACATTGCTCTGGCCTTGGGGTTCCAGAAGTGGGTTCCAAGGGTAGGGAGGGGGCTGGCCGGTTGGCAGGCTCGCTGCCTGTTCCCAACAGGAGGTGTTATTTTCAGTGCTTGTATGCGCCCCCAGCTTCGTCACAGCCCTTAGCATTGCATCGTGGCCTTGCTTCTTGATGCATCACCTTAGACTGCTTGCAACAAAACCTGGGCCAGTGTCGGATCCCACCCCTGAGCCCACCCCCATCCTGAGGTATGTTCCCCAGCGTTCTTTAAAACCGCTGGTGCTCAGTTTCAAGAGGTCACTGTGTAATGCGCATGCAATGCTGCTGCGCAGGCACCATCGGTGCGTGCCCTGGCATCCCCCATCTGCTGGCCGTGGCCGATCTCAGCCCACGCCGCCCCGTGCGCCACCACCTGTTGCTCCTGCTTCAGTCACTGCTGGCGCCGCGCTGCATGGCAGACCCTGGGGTGCCTGCCAATAGCCCGGTGAGGATGTTTGCTTTATAAATGTGGAATTGTGCTGCAGCGAGTCTGACAGCTGGCATGTGTGCTGGCCTAATCAGGGCATGCTTGTTGGTGCCATACCGCACATTGCCGATGCGGCTGCTGCATGAGCCAAGAGGTGGCATTGCTGGTGCGTGTCATTGCTGGTGCGGGATCAGTTATGACAATCAAGCATTACATCACATGCTCCATGGCCCTGCATGATGCTATGCTGCATGCCTGGCGTGCACCAAAAAGCCTGCGGTACGCGTTCGTGAACAGCTGGTTGAGGATTCAGCCTGATTACCAATGTGTGTGGGTGCGATACGCACGCAGGCGTCGCGCGCTGCGCGGGCGAATGCATACGCATTCATTGAAGCAGGCGGCTTGCAGCTGCTGGTGGACCTAGCAGCCTGTGCACATGAGCAGGACCTCGTGGCCAGCAGTGCAGCGGTACAGCAACGCGGTACTGCAGCCCAGCCCGCTCACCAGCCGGTCACTCTCCTCACGTCACATGCGCACGAAGATGTCACACACCTGGAGTGGTACTTCTATCCAGGCGGTACACACCAGGCAGTACAAGCCTCATCAAGCAGCAGTACAGGTGCCCAAGGCGGTACCGACAGTGTGGGCAGCAGTAGCAACGGCCCACAGGCTGCGCCCAGGTTCCAGCCAGATGGCAGCGGCCGTGCCGGGCCTATGTCGAAGGCAGACCTTCGGCAGCTGCAGGAAGCAGGCGTCGTTGGGCCGGCCACGCTGGTGTGGTGTACTGCGATGCCACGCCCCCTGGCACTTGGGTCCGTGCGTGAGCTGCGGTGGTGGCTGTCACATGGCCCCTCACTCCTGCTCCCCCGTGATGGAGCCAAGTTAGCACTCTCCATGCTCCAGCAGCTCGCATCACTCCAGCCAGCAGTGGACGAGGGAGGTGCTGTACTGCAGCCGCTGCCGCGCGTGCTGCGCGTGCTGGGGTCGCCCACATGCTTGCCCCACCTCTGCCAGCTCATAATGACACACGACCCGGAGATCGTCCCTATGACAGCCGCACTGCTGACAGACGTGCTGTCACACAACAGTGACGCGCTTTCACGTGTGTACCTCACAGGTGTGGGTTGTGTGACTGTACTGCAAGCCCTGGGATGGCGTACGTACCGCCTAGGGTGCTGGCACATAGTTGCACCCATGGAGCCGGCTGCCCCGGCACACCGACTTACTGGCTGCTTCATGAGTTGCTGCCTCCTGTCCCCGCAATGCATCCCTGCTGCATTGTTGTGTTGAATGGATGACTAACGAGCGGATGAATGATTCGATGAGTTTTTGGTGTGTGCGCCATGTGTGTGTGGCCCGCGCAGGCGTCTTTTACTTTGCTCTGTCGTACGCTGGCAGCAACCTGGGTGAGGTGGGGCGCCTGCTGGCGCTGGGCCATCTGTCACAAGCCACACGGTGCGCACACAAGGACCATCAACCACCACAGACACAACATTGCAGCTCAAGAAAGTAGCGGTGCAGTGTCCCCTGCTGCCCTGCATAACTGCGGACGCAGCTGCATGGCAGCCCTGCATAACCGGGAACAGAGCGCAATGTGGCAATGGCAGCTTGCTTCTTTGCCTCCGGTGTGCACGCTGGTGTTGTGCTCATTGAGCAGTCGTGTGCTGCCTGCACGGTCCTGTGTGCCACTGCAGAGTGGGCGGCACAGAGGATGGGCCCCAGGCATCACTGCCGTTGGGGCAGCGGTCGTACCTCGGCCATGTACTGCCGGAGTCCCTGCTGTACTGCCTGCACACGTACGGCCCCCAGGCATTCGCAGACGCGCTGTGTGGGGACCATGACACCCCAGAGCTGGTGTGGACACATGGGATGAGGTTTGGGCGGCTGCTGCCCCAGCTGGCCACTCACCTTGGTGACCTGAGGCCCCGACTGGCGCAGTGCTGCACCCTTACACAGTGGGACTACACCCCAGCGCCCCCCATCACATATCCAGAGATACAGGTTCGTGAGAGGTGGATCATGTTGCGCAGCAGTCCTGTGCTATCAACCCTTTTGCCCAGCCTGCTCGGCCTCCAGCCTGCTGCCTGGCCCTGACCATCCTGCACCTGCAGCCCAGCAACTACCCAGTTTACGTACCTCCTGTAGTACAACCGTGAAGAGCAGTACGACTGCCAGCTGCGTTGCCTGACAGTACACGCTGATGAATCCATTGCCCTGCTGGCGTGTTTCACCATCGGCCACACTGCCCTCCTCGCCCTCCCTGCTTTTCTTTTGTTTCACCGCTCCGTAGCCCGAGCTGTGGTGCCACCGCTACTACCTGCGCAACCTGTGTGATGAGACGCGCTTCCCTGGCTGGCCACTCACGGACCATGTTCCATTGATGCAGGTAAGTTACTGTAGCTGCACCCATAAAGTGTCTTGGCGCCTGGGGGCTGGGGCTGGCAGAAGTCTGATGCAATGTCTTCCGAGGCTCAAGGGGTTCCTCATGCTCCCCTACAGACCTAGGCGGCAAAACCAGCAGCCCTTACCGTACCCTACGAGCAGTCTGAGCAGCATCTGTTTGCATCAGGTGTTGTGGCTGCCTGTGCGACCGCAGTCTCTGCTGCAGGCATGGCGCGCGGAGCTTGCACGGCAGCCCCTCACGATGAGTGAGACGCAGGTGGGGCCTATGGTGACCTATTGCCATGTTAAGTAGCCCGCCCTATTGCCCCCATCGGCTAATAGTAATAATAACATGGCGTGTCACAGATGTGTCTGCATGCCGGAGCCTGAGCCCATCGGCTGAGGCTACCTGTAATCTAGGCTACTATCACATTTTATATGGCCGGTCCCGACAGAACACACTATATGGACACCTTCGCATTGTGTCGTTGATTTCTGGTTGTCTTGCTGGCTGGCTGATCACGAGCTTGCTGATAGGCAGCCTGTCTGGCTGGCTGGGTCCCTTGCCCCCGTGCATCACGTGGGTGCAGGCATGTAGTGTGCTCGGCCTCACGCCAGGCCCTGGGGGGCGGGTCAGCGAGGAGGACGTCCGGCGCGCGTACAGGTGGGGGCTGTGAGATATTTGTCGATGGTGAGGGGTGGCATGCTGCAGATGAGCTGTGCGTTGATCTTGCTGGCTGGCTGGCTTTGCTGGCCCCAATTGGGTGTGCGGGACGTGGCCTACAAGGGCTATGACCCGCATGCTACGGCTCAATTGAGCAAACAGCTTTACTGGCTAGTGAACCTTTTAGGTTTCAGTTGGCCCTCGTCTAACCACCCCAACTGACGTGCGGACGTGCAGGGCGCTGGCGCGGAAGTACCACCCCGACAAGAACCCGGCTGGGCGAGCAACATTCCTGTCCGTTGCTGCTGCCTATGAGCGGCTGTCTGCTGGTGTGGCTGCTGGTGATGGGCCTCAGGTGTGCATAGAGTACAACGGCTTACTGCCGCGTGCTGCTGCAGGCCTCAAATGCAGAGTGTTGATATCATGATATGTGATGTAATATGCCCGGAATGCCCCCCTGATGAGGGTTCTGCTATGCGCATATATGTAGTTGGCCTTGCACGGGGGTAACAACTATGGTGTCCACATGGCATCAGTTCTCCAGGAGCAACCCGAGGATCAGCGGCGCCCAAGCATACATTGATTCACGTCATGTGCATGTGTTTTCCACCTGCGCCGTGCAGCCGTGGCGCATTGAGCTAATCCTCAAGGCTCAGTCCATCCTCTTCAGGCGCTGCGCTTCACACCTCACACCCTTCAAGTATGCCGGCTACCCGCTGCTGCTGGAGGAGCTTACTGGGTCTGCGCCAGCCGGCACCGCCACACCAGATGCTGCAGTCGATCCAGATGGGAATGGGCCCGCAGAAGCGGCAGGCACAGCCCCCGCAGTGCCAATGTCAGCATCAGCTGGGGCTGAGTGTGCTGTGTCGCCCCCCCGCGCTCAGGGGGCCGGTGCCGGGGCCGGTGGCAGTGCTGCAGTCAAGGGGACCGGCCCTGTGGCAGCCCACTTCTTGAGCCCTGAGCGGCTGCCTGTCGTGCAGGCAGCTGCAGAGCTCGTGGCCCTGTCCGCGTGCGCCAGTGCCACCAACGCAGCAGAGCTCGCTCGGGTCGGGGGTGTGCCAGTGCTGTCCTCACTGCTCCATAGATGCTGCGCGTCAGGGTTCCCAGCGGATGTGGCCCCCACCACACCCACCGCAGTAGTCGCCACCCATGTAGCACGCGCAGTTGCCGGATGCTGCGCAGCAGAACCAGGCCGCCGGGTGGTGTGTGAGGTAGGGCGGGCGGAGCTCGACACTCTCCTGCGCGACCTGCTGCGCTGCACACAGCTGGCCAAGGCGCACAGTGTGGCGGAGGCAGCACTAGTGGCTCTGGGGCATGCAGTGGCCGCGCCTGCCATTGCGTCACGAGTGCTGGAGCTGGGAGGGCTGGCGTACCTGCTGCCGCTCATGTTCAGGTCAGTCAAAAGGGGACCAGGCAGGCGCAGTCCTGGCTGTCTGGTGTGCTTGCACGCATGACCCCTGCGCCTAGCGTTGGACCCTAGCATGGCCTGGCCACTTGCCCGCCAACTCGTGATCGTGATTAAGTTGCACCTGTAAAACCGATGAAACGGCAGTTCATTTGGGGACGTGCATCACCACTTTGGTTCTTGTTTGGGCGCACACATCCACGAATCTTTAAAGCTGGCTTGGTCCTCTAGTGATGGTGTTTAGATCACGACTGTCAGGCTCCGGCATGCAGACACATATGTGACACGCCGTGTTAGTATTATCCACGAATCCTGTACTTGCTGCGTGTACGGTGTGCTCGCACACCCACAGGTATGACGTCACCCTGGCCCAAGCCGCCACCCAGGAGCTGCCCCTCCCTTTCGGCGCCCAGAGCAGCTCAACCACATCCTCCACCCCTGGTGGACGTGCACCTCCAGCACCTGCAGCAGGAACTGGGCCCACGTCCTCCTCCTATTCCTCCCTCCCAACACTCCAGCCACAGGTACGGTCTGGATCACCGCCCCGTCCAGGGGCTGGCGCGGAGGGTGCAGAGGGGGCCGCACGCAAGGCGATGTCACCTCCTCAAGGGCGCACCTCGCACCCTGGTACTGTGGGCCCCAAGGCAGCTGCTGCAGCTGCTGCAGCCGCAGCTGCAGCCACGGCAGAGCAGCTGTTGGCTGTCTTCACTCTGCCCCTCGTCCGCGCAAGTGACCCTGTGGCTGTGTCTTTCAGAGCCATGCTGGCAGCTCAGGTTGTGGCGCGCATGGCTGGCTTGCTGCCGGCGCCACACGCCACAGCAGGGTGCCCAGGCGCCCGCCAAGCGTTGGGGGCACTTCTGACAGCACCTCTTGCTTCACAGCTGGGTGGGGCCGACCCCCGGCCTGCACTCGTGTCACTCAACACATCCACTGAGAGTGCTCAGGTCATCTGGAGCAGCTCCATGCGGGAGGAGCTGTTGGCTGCCCTGTCTGCCATGCGGGCGGACGCCGAGGCAGGCAGTACAACCTGCCAGGAAGGCAGTACAGCCGGCCCTGGCAGTGGTACCGCAGAAAGTGCAGGGCCAGCCGCTGGCAGTAGCACTGGCAGTAGCGCGGCCAGCAGCATGGGCGTCCTGGCAAGCTGGAAGTTCAGCGCGCTGTCACAGGAGCTGCAGGTCGGGGGCGTGTACGTGCGGGTGTACTGCCAGCGCCCGACCGTACTGCCGCAGGACACACAGGGCTTCTGCAAGGCACTGGTCAGGTGAGCAGGGATGCCTGTTGCGCAGCAGGCATCTGGCTCAAACGGGCATTTGATCTCTGCGGTGCATCCCCACAGCTGCTGTGCAACAGGCCGCGAACTGCTGCCGCCATCTCCTCAACCGTACTTCAATGTCCTGTACTGCAACTGTACTGCCCTGTACTGCCCCACATACCGTAGGTACCTGTACGACGTGTTTGTTGTGTCCCAGCCAGCCATACCACCGGGGTCCTTGCTGCTGCCCTCCCCTGAGGGACAACGCGCTCTGGGCCACGTACGCATGGTACTGCAGGTGCGCTACGTGTTGACCTTTGTTGCAGCCGTGGTAGTTGGAGCTACAAGTGCTTGGCGCCTGTGTGTGCCTAAAGGATGATTGTGTGTGTCTAGCAGGTCGGGCCCCACGGGGCCTGTCCATGCCTGCTGTGCGCTCAATGTGCCAGTGAGGTTGCATGTGCGGGTGCTGTCGCTCTTCGTGCATCCACCCGCCCAACCCAGCAAATGACCAACCAACAGCTTGGTGTGTGCAGCTGACCCCTTGGCCACCAGCACACCAACAAACCAACAACCACCTGATTATGCTGGGTGACTGACCCATTGCATCGTTTGGCAGGCGCTGGGCTTCCTGCTGGATGCCGAGCCCCGGTTGCTGGGCCTCCTTGCATCAAAGTCAGCGCTCGGCCCCCTGGTGGGCGCGCTCCGGCCTGTAGCATCTGCTGCATGGGCTGCAGCTCAGCCGCAGCTGCCCCAAGACAGCAGCAGCCACACACCTGGTCAGGCACCAGCAGGGGCTGGGGAAGAGGTTGCTGCTGCAGCAATCAAGGGGGACGCCACACCAGTATCTGCCGCAGCAGCTTCAGCAGCTGCAGCAGCAGCTGCCGGGAGCCATGGGTCTGCGGGGGCAGTCCTCGCTTGTGCCGCGCTGCAGGTCTTGTACCGGCTGTCGGCGCACGCTGGGTGTGTTGCTGCGCTTGGCGATGAGGGCACGGCGCGGCTGCTGTTCCAGGTGAGGCGTACATAGTTACATTTCACCAAACAGCTTACACGCCACATTATGCCACAATATGCCACATTGTGCCACATTGTGCCAGCTTACCGTTTGCCAGCTTACCAAGAATGGATGCTGGCAGAGGCTCACTGACGGGGGTATAGCCACTGGCTGCCGGGTGGCAGGCCATGTGGCGGTATTCCATCTCACTCTGTACAAGATCAAGGGCCTGTCACAGCTTTTGCTTTGGGTCACCCATCCCTTGCGTCATCACACTTCCCAGATCTGCACCAGATCATTCTAGCAGCCACTGGGGGGCATGCCCCCTCAAAGGAGAGCTGTGCCATGCCTCTTCCTGAAAGAAACTGTGCCATGCCTCTGCCTGAAAGAAACTGTGCCATGCCTCTGCCTGAAAGAAGAGCTGAAGAGCTGAAGAAGTGCTGTGCCATGTCTCCTGCCCTGCAGCTGGTGCACACACCACCCTCGAGGCAGGCGCTGCTGCTCGCCCTACAGCTGCTGCGTGCGTTGGCAGGGCAGCACGCCATCCAGGTGGCAGCCGCAGAGCAGGCAGGCGCGCTGTACGTCCTGAGCACGCTGCTGGCCCATGTGACGGCAGGCACTACAGGCACGGCATCGGCAGTAGCCAGCAGTACATCAGACAGCAGCGGGGTGCCTTCAGGCGATGCGAGCGGCCCGCTTGTGGCGGGCGCTGCAGTAACCAAAGGGCCAGCTACGGGTGTAGGTGGGCCTGACACGGCTGCGTCAACTGGGGTGGGGGTAGAGCTGGTGGGACTGCTGTCCAGGCTGCTGGCAGCACCCTCTCATGGGACTGCTATCTCCCTCATGCTACAGGTGAGATGTGCCCCAGCTCGCGTTGCAGCCCACCAGCCCTGCCTCAGCATTTATAATGTGCAACATGCGGCTGCTGTTACTAGTGCCTTACCAGTACTTAGGTACAATGTGCGCATAGCTGCGTACCATGTGTGCATAGCTGCGTACCATGTGTGCACAGCTGCATACCATGCCAGTGGTATGGAGCCGCACTCGTTCAGCGCTGGCACCTGAGTTGCACCATCCACAGTCGCATGCGCGCACATCAACGCGCCGGCCCTGACCTATACTGCCAACCACAGCAGCTGCTGCCCCCCGGCATCGTCGCCGCCTTGACGGCCGGGGGTGCGGGCGGTGCAGGCCCTGAGGCCGCCCTGCACGCGCTCAGCTCCTCAGCTGAGGCTCCTGAGCTCATCTGGGATGCGAGCATGGCCGCCCAGGCGGCCGCCGCGGTTTCGGAGCTGGCATGCGCCGCGCGCACCCAGCAGGGGGCACCAGGGGGCCCCCCCGGCTGGTCGCTGCCCACTGGGGCAAGTGTGACGTACAAGCGGCTGCAGGGAGAGGTCGAAGTGGGAGGAGTGTACTGCAGACTGCTGCTGAAGGAGCCACGCTACCCGTTGCGGGACCCCCTGCGTGTGGCGCATGCCATGGCCGATGCCCTGGTCACGGCCTTGGGTGTGGGCGCGGGCGGGCCAGGAACGACTGCCACAGTGTGCGGCCCGACTGCAGGCTCTGGGCTCGGTCGAGCAGAGCGGGCAGCGTTGCTGTCGGCCACTTTGGTCGCGTTGCTACGCGCACATGGCCTGCTGGCTGACCACTTGGCTGGCCTTGGGTACGTGGCTGGGATGCTGAGCGCCCTGGCCACACGCAGCCCACCAGCCAAGCCACCGGGTGCGGCAGAGACTGCAGGACAGAGTGTGGGGGTCGTGTCTGGCATGCGCCAGGAGGCGGACGCGGCGCTGCGGCTGCTGCATGCACTGCTGGTGAGGCGGCTGTGCTGCTGCGGCAATGACAAGCTGGGACGACATCTAGAACCAGTCGCATAACTGCCAATGGTCTACTGTGACGCAGGGATGAACGTCGTGCGTGTTGCGCTAGGGGTGCACATTATGCAAACATGAGGGAAAGGGAATAGGGACGAAAATGCTCTTGTGCCATCGCGCACAGACACACTGGTTTCCTCCTGCCTCTTCACATGCCGATGGTGTTCGTGCAGGCCAGCACCAGTGCTGCTGGGGCCATGGCGACTATCACTAGCCCTGGACCGGCTGTCCCAACATTGTGGGGTTCTGCGGGCTGGGGCAGGGATGCACAGGTGCTAGTGCTTGAGTGCCTGAAGCGGTCGCTGGTGGTGGGCAACCGTGGCCGTGACACGCTGGTGGAGCAGGCACTACAGGTACGCTGCTGTACAGCTCTGGCGCCTGGGTATCTTTTCTGTTGGGAGAGTCTCGGAGAATGTCAACGTGTGGGCTTTGGTGGGATTTGGTGCATGGACGAATTCACTGACGAGCACGTGCTTGCATGGCAGTCATGCAAGCGCGCTGATCCCTGTCATGAATCTCGTCGGCCGCAGGCAGGTGTAGTGCCCGCACTGCTACAGCTGCTGGACTGGAAGGCCGGTCACAGCAGCAACAGCAGCAGCACTGCAGCAGACGTGGCTTCCTCAGCCACTCCAGCACCTGCAGCAGCAGGTGAAGCGGCTTCTACCCCCGGTCCTGCACCAGCTGCCGCAGCAGCACCGGCAGCTCCTGCCACCAAGGCTGAGACCGTGGCATCTGACGGAGCCAGCCAGCAGCCTTCATCCTGTACAGCAATCCAGGTGGTGGGCTGGAATGTACAGGATGCAGCTGTGCTGAGGGCGCTGGCAGTGGACGTGCTGAATGCATTGGCAGAGCCGGGCGTGCATGGGGCGCAGGTGCGTGCAAAACTGGGCTGCTACAACCTCGCATGCTATGCATGGCACCTTGGCATGTTGCTGTTTGGCTGCATGAATTCTTTGAAAGACAACAACGTTGTTGGCGCAGGAACTGCTCAGCTGCGCTGTGCACACCGTGATTGCTGGGCCATGCTGCAGACATGCGACACACAATCAGGCACTGTTGCTGCAGCTCAACTGGGCGCGCATGCGTGATCCTAACTCCTCCTGTTGTTGCCCTGCACCTGCCCAACCAACCAACCGACCATAGGTTTCGGAGCTGCTCGCATCGTCTGACGTCTGGCGTGCCTACCAGGGCGCCCGCCATGACCTCTTCCTTCCACGGGGTGCAGGCGCCGAGGTGCGCGGGGGTGGGGAGCTGAGGGCGATTGCTGGGTGCATGGATGGATGATGATGTGGTGTGTTTTCTCATGGGCATAGGTACCATCACGGCATCAGTGTGCTGTCTGTGGAGGCCTGGCCTACTGTGACGCCTGCGCACCTGCATGCCCGATCGCCCCTCTGTGTGCAGGGCACCGTGGTTGGGCTGCTCACAGGAGCACAAACAACAACTCCGATGTACGCGCTGCCTGCGCCACCCACACACAATTGACAGCCCGCTGCCCAAATTTCAATCTGCACAGCAGCAGGCTGCAGCCATGGTGCATACGATAGGATGTTGGGCGCGCAGTGCGGACTTCTTGGTCAGAATTCTGCCAAGATCTGACCTAGAACTTCAGGGCTGTCTAAGAATGGCACCTTCAGCTGTTGATTCAATTTGCTGTGTAAATCACGCTGTGTTGCAGCGTTGCGTCCAGAGAGCACGCCGTGACGGAAGAGCATCTTCTCGCTGGCACACACGGTGTTGTAGAACAGAGCGCAGGCGTCAAGGAAACGAAAAGGAAACGAGCTCGCGCAGTGACATGTTGGCAACAGTCGATGACGCGGTTGATCCATGATTTTACTTTTTGCCATGCGGACCGTGCATGATGCGCACCCACATGGCACCTGTGCTATTTGGTGGCTGGTGGAGGCTGGTGGCTGGTGGACATATGTGCTTTGTGGCCAATACACAATACACGGCTGTGACGTGCTGCTCCTGGGCCTCAATACATATGAACCAGCTGACAACATAGCATTACAACAGGCATTACAACAGTGAGTCTTTATTGCTCGTTCTTTTCTTTGCCACCATCCAATACAGAGTTCAGACCTCCATTGCCTCAAGCATCTTGCTACGCAGCTAATCCTGCAGGTCTGTGAGTCGCTGCTCACACAATATGCACCAAGCACGTGAAGCCCAGCGCTCATAATCTGATGCTGATACACAGGCAACTTATGCACATGGCATGCCGCCACCGAATCAATATGCTCACGCGTCTAAACACACGTGTCTAAAACACACGTGCCCCGAGAACATGTCAACAAACGTACAACAGTTGGTCCATGTAAATATGCAGGCGCGCTTGCACAGCCCGGATCTGGAGCGGGCCCCAGCCCCCGCCCCGCCTCCCTCTCCCCGCATCTCCTCCGCCCATGCCCATTGGAGCCCTGATGTTTGTATGCGTCAGCGTAGTCTGAGGACCAGCATTCATCAGCCCCGCATCATGGCGCAACATAGGGAAACCCTGCATCCCATTCAGCAGCCCGCCATGCGCCAGAGCTGCATCGAGGTCCGTTGCACACATCCGGCCAGCAGGACAGGCGGCCGCAAGCCGTCGCGTCAAGTGTCAGATATCTGCAGCTACAGCTGAGCATAGAAGTCTATGGCAGGCTGGCGTATCTGAAACCCCAGCACGGCCCCTGGCATGCCACTCGCAACATATGTGTGCCTCCGTGTTGGAGTGCACCACCTGCACAGACGCTGCCATTCATCTTTCCACGAAGAAATTGATCCTGCCCAGGAAACTACCTGAGGCATTCTGTGGGGCCTGGTCGCTGGCAGCATCGAGGATTTGCGCACAGCCGGCACAGCGTGTTGCGGCACATGCACGCCACAGAGAAGCATGAAAGTTCGACGGCCCATCCAAATACTTAGCAATGATGCACTCGCACTCCGCCCGCCCCCCGTTCAAAGCCGGTGGGTGGCACCACACCCATGCACCTCACACTCCACTCCATGCACACGGTCCGGTTCACATCAGAACAGGCGCGAAACCGCCGGCAGCGCATGTCACAGTGGCTGCAGCAGCGGTGCCTGGGCCCAGCTGCATGACGATGCCCAAGGAGGTGGGGCTGCCATGATCCCAAGAGCCTATGGGCCCCTCATGGCGCAGGCCCAGGCTCTGGCTTTGGCCGCTTGGCCGCAGGACTCAACACATCATCACTGGCATATGGCTGGCCGGCCGCTTGCAGGTGTGACTGCGAGGCCGAGTGGTGCGGCGGCTGGTGTTGGCCGTGCTGCTGCTGAGACATAGCTGTGATGTGTGCCTGCTCCTGCTCCGAGAAGCCGAGGTCCAACCCAAGTGTGAGCAGGTCATCTGCATTGGAGGCCCCGCCTGCCTGATGCGCTGCCCCGCCATGCGGCGCCGCATGCATGGCCCCACCCTGCAAGCTGGTCGGCGGCTGCTGGGGTGCCTGCTGTGCAAGATTCACGACGTGTGGAGACCCAGCAGCAACTCCAGGCCGTGGCGATGCGACGGGTGGTGCAGGTGACGAGGGCCCTGCCTGCATTGGCCCTGCTGGCTCCGGCGCACGTGCACTTGCTGGTTGCTGCTGCAGCTGCAATTGCGTGTGCATGAGCGTGGTCGCTGTGCTCAGGTTCTGTGCACCAGAGGACGACGAGTTGAAGTGAGTGCCTGGGCCTTGTTTCGACGGCTGCGGCCCATGTGGCATGCTCGTCTGCATGGGCGTTGGCAAGGCCTGCTGCGGCTGCTGTTGCTGCTGCTGTTGCTGCTGCGATGCGCCACGTGTGGTGTAGCCCTCGGCTTCCATCAGGCTTGCGATGTATCGGCCATGCGCCTCCAGACTCTGTTGCAACTGCCGCTGCATCTGCGCCACGGGGGCAGCGCATATGATATGATGTCATGTGCGTCCTATGTCTTGCTATGCCTATGCATGCACGTTCCATGCGACTTGCTCCCGCGTGCCAAATGCATGCTGACAATGTTGCAGTTTGCGCACACCCCAGCGCAAACGCTATTCGTGCAGCTTCAGCCAGGTGTGCATGGATGCATGCATGCACCTCAACACGGGCACCCATGTGGGCCGGCGTATTCAACTTCATGCCCCATCAGCATGCGCATCGGCATGCATGCCCCATCAGCCTATGCTGTGTGCAGCCCAGCCAGCCATCGCGCGCGCACCTCGAGCTGCTCGTGCAGCTTCTTCTGCAGCTCCATCTGCAGCAGCAGCGCATCCTCCAGGTTCTTGCGGTTAATGGCTGAGGAGGTGGACGTGGTCACAGCTGCAGATGGTGCTGGTGGGGCTGGGGCCGGTGCAGATGAGGGCGTGGGTGTGGGTGCCGGCAACCCCAGAGTGGTGGGCGGTGGTGGCATGGGCAGCGCCTGCCGCCCGTCTACTGATGTAGGCTCGTTCGCGCCCAGGGTTCTGCTGCTGCTGCGCACTTCCAGCACGCCGCCTGGCTGATCCCCGCTGTCGCCATAGCTGTCCCCTCCACCTGATTCAGCCGGCAGCTTGATGTTGAGCCGGTACTTCTGCAGATGGCTCTTGATGTGGTAGATGGTGAGCCCGTCCACGCCCATCAGCTTGAGAATACCTTTGGGCGTCGCCTTGTCAGGGCCCCCCAACTGATTCACTGACTGCACGAACCTGTTGTGCAGCTCCGGCGTCCATCGCAATCGTGATTTGTGCATGCCTGCGCAAAACGAAGAGCCGAATCACGTGGTTCTTCGATGCACATGCGCTACCGCGTGTGCATCTTCAGATTAAGTGCAAACCACTGCGGGTTGGACACGCTCCCCATGCAATTCGACAAGGCAGCCCGTGCTGATCTGGCCTCCTCACCCACCTGGGTCCTGTGGCCTGGGTGCACTGCTCGGGGCCCCCATGCTGCTGGTCTGCTGTGCCACACCGACATGCACTGGCATGGCGTACTGGCTGAACGGTGCCTGTTGCTGACCCATGGACATGCTGTGCATGAGTGGGGTTTGCATGCCAAGCCCCATCGTCACGTCCCCTGCCTGCACGCTGCCCATCTCATTGCCTGCTAAGCCAGCATGTAGCGCTGCTTGATAGCTGCCCAGCCCTCCTTGATCACCCCCGAAGTCTGTGAAGCCAGGTAGGTCCGGCACTGGAAGAGCTCCACTGTTCCCGACCATCGGCATTGTGCCTGCAGCGCTGCCTTGCATGCCTGGCCCAGCTGTGAGATGTGGGGCCTGGGAGCTGTGCATTAGGCCTCCCAGTGGCAGGATGGCTGAGTCGTCGGGCCAGAATTCCAGCCAGCGAGACAGCTCCTGGTCTTCAATGATAGCTGTCTCTCCGGCCAGGTTCTGCTGGTTCTGCAGAGGCTCAGTTGCCCCCCCTTCCATCAGCATCAGCCTTCCGCATCAATGTTGGCATAAACCTGGCTGATTCATTCATACGTTGTGCTGCTGCAGGGTGGCTGGGGCCGTGTGGGGTTGTCAGCTGACTTGCGTACAGACTTGCAAAGTAAAAATCGGCGCAGCCGTGCGCGCGAGCAATCGCCACCGTCGCGATCAGGGGGAGCAGGCAATCCGCGATTAGGGGGTCATATTATTCCTAAAATGGGGGAAAAAGATTCCTTCGCCTTTCCACTTCCCTTCCCGAGGCACGCGGCGCGGCGCGTTATATGGTAGAGCGCTGCCTATGTTTTTTCTTTCAGCACGCTTGCTTCACCAGCGGCCTTGGCCCTGTACAGCCTGGGCACATGCATGATGCCAGCAACTGGCGCTTGCAAGGCGCCCAAGGTGCGCAAGCGCGACAGCAGTGTGTGCCTGGAAGCACGCAAGAGCTGCGCTTGTGTACTACAGCTGCGAGCATCCCAGGCAAGATTCCTTGACGCCACGCGCGCTAGCGTCCTGTGCCATGCTGCATATGTACAGATACCGACCTGCGGCCACCATCAGCCAAACTGTGGAGTGAGCAGTAGTCAAAGCGTGGCTCAACGCCCGGCAGCACACATGATGTGCTTCATCAGCCTTGCCAAGGCATAGCTGGCCTGTTTGATTTCGCCTACACCCTTCCTACACGCAGACTTGGTACAGGCGTGGGCACTCCGTGCTGGCATTGCTGGCATGGTTTCCTTGGGGGTTTTATGCAAGCATCCAAACGGATCACGGAGTCCCGAGCTTTTACACGGGTCAAAGTTCAGATGTACCGCACGGCTGTGGCAGTGGACATTCATCCATTCATTTGCATTGCGACGATCATCCTACGAGCTGATCAAAACACTGTCTCAACTGCTTTGCTGCCATGAAAGACACGGCGCCGCGCACTGCCGCGCGGCGACCCCTGCATTCTCCATTTCCATATGTATCATAAGTATAGTGCTTCCAGTGACATTGCAGTCACGCAGCTCCTACGGGCTGGGCAGCATGGCCCATGGTAACCATGATCTGCAGCCTGATCTCTGCAGATCTCAAATTGCATCAAACACGCCAACCAGAGCAGTGCCCGTTGACACCGCCAGCAGGCTGGTGCCACCACTAGGGCTTGCGCCTGGGGCCCAGCGCAGGTCGTGGTAGGGAATGGTGCCGGCACCGGGCTGTGTAGCTGCAGGCACAACACAGAGACGTGAGGGAGCAGTGGGACTTGTCAGCACAGTGAGGCTCCGGCATGCAGACATATTTGTGATGCATTTGTATCGTATTACTGGTGTGAATCGTCGCATACAGCAACTACACATCAAGAAGTGGGCCTTTTGAGTGGGCCTCTGGACAAACTGCAGCAGATGTCAAACAGTCGAGCTAATAGCGGCCACCAACCCATGGTGGCCTGCATATACAACCCATCACCAGTGCCGCAAACTGCACCGCTAATAAACTGTACTCCAAACTGTACCAGTCCATGGTATGGACTGGTACACTTCATTCCCTCACCTGTGTGCGCATACTGCTCATCTGGGAAGTTGACTGCTGCCACCACGCTTGGAGCTTGCAGGCCATTGGTCCAGTCCAGCAAGAAGATGCCCTGTGCACAGAGCACAACCCAGGCACGTGTCGGATAACCAGCAATGGGCATCATGATTAAGCAAGGCGTAAAAAAGCCATATAAACACCGGCATACAGGTACGCCGAGGGAAATGGCATGTCCCAGTGTTTGCACTTCCACGAGGTCCTGCAGTGTTACTCGTTGTGCTCAAATCATTGAGAAGGTGGGGGGGTCATCTTGAACACTTAAAGCTGAGCTTTGCTGCTGCCTGCAGTCTAGAGGTGCAGGCCAACGGTCCACCCACCGAGCCAGCCGATGAGAAGGCACAAGCCGTGGGTGAGGGGCATGATTGGTAAGCAATCTTGACAATGGACACGCCTGCAAGTGTGCGTTTGAAAAGCGCGCATGCTTGCCTGAAGTGCAGTGCAAATGAGGGATTGCATGGGTACATGTTGGGTACAGTGGGTCGCAGGATGATCAGAGCGGTTTAACTGTGCAGTTGGACCTGCCGTGGCTCCCATGACCAGCATGCACAGGGGCCAGCAGACGGGGTCCCATGCACGTGGTGCTCACTGGTGTGCAGCATGCATTGGCATGGTATGTACAGATCGTCAGAAGCACGTAGATGGCACGCACCAGGTCGCTCCACTAGGTGGCTCGCATCCCAGCTGGCCACACGCCCTTGGAACGCCTCGCCCTGCCCTGGGTCTCCCAGGCGGCGCATGTCGAAGAAGTTGATCTTGGAGTCGGCACCTGTGTTGGATGAGGGGGGGGTTGAAGAGGTAGGTCGAGAGCTGAGGTGATCTGTATGGGACGCCTGAGCAAAGCTTCACCAAATGTAGTCGAGGCCGTTCATATCCTCACCTGTTGAGAGGATGGTGTCGCCCATGGCGTCAATGCTCAGCAGCATCTGGCCCTCATGCGCACGGCGCACGCCCGCAGCGTCCAGCGCGCCCAACATGGCCACGCACGCAGGCGCACGTAGGTCGTACAGCCGCATCGTACCGTCCTGCAAGGCAGTACAGAGCATGTGGGGCACACGATGCATGTGAGGGACGCCTGAGCAGGAATGCGGCAGTTGAAAAGCCCAAGCAAGGGAGGCACACACGCCCCTGCAAGCATGGTGTGCCCACTGTGCAGCCGGTGACCTCCCCACACACGCTGCCTATGCACTGCCTGGAAGCTTGCATACCATTGGGTAAGAGAGCATTTACACTACACTACGTTTCACGTTTCGAGGTGGTCTGCAAACATAGCACGATGCACTGCACTCGTCCACTTTGGCAGAAACGAGCGTTTCTAGGTGTGTACTAGGCAAGGGCAGCCCCGTGAATCTGCGCTCACCTGTGATCCAGTCAGGACGGTATCACGGTGTGCCGCAGAGCAGCAGATGGTAGTGATCACTGGCTGACCCTCCTGCAACACAGTATGAGACCACCCGCACATGTTAACCACTCAAGAAGCCGCATTAAAAACTCACCCACAACTTGGACAGCCTGCCATACCAGCCTGTTGTTGTGGTACCAGGCCACAAGATTGAACATGGCATGCATGCATGCAAGACAGGGGAGCAGATACATCTGTGAGCCCCAGACCCTATAGGCGAGAAAGAGAGTGCTATATCTCTCCCCCTCTTTTGCTACCTGTTAAGCCATAGTGGCACTGCCGCCACACCACGCACCGCGTACACTCGCACGGGCGCTGCAGTGGCACTGAAGCTTGACGCGTCCCAGACGGACAGCTCAAAGTTAGGCGTCTGCATGCCAGTGCAAAGGACAGAAACAGCAGAGATCGCAGCTGAGAAGCCAGCTGAGAAAAGAGTGGGGACACAAGGGAACACAGTCTGTGTGCATGTGGCCAGGTGTAATGACGCTCAGAAGTTGACATGGAGCGGTTGACATTATGAACAATGCTTGAGCTGCGTTGCATGCGCGAGCTGCACTGCACAGCCACTCAGGCACCTGACTACCTGCATATGAGTGATAATAATCTGCATCTCATACTCTGATGCCATTCGAGTGTGCATGCACTGGATCAGCAGTGCAGGTGGATGCAAAATGTATGACCGGAGTCCAGCCAGGCGCCACATCAGCACAGCCATGCTGGTGCGCCTAACCCTGCAACTCTGAGAAAGCCAGGAGATCAGGTTACAATAATCAGGCGGCTGGCGCACTCACGCCCACGCGCTCCCCCTGTGCAGACACGAAGCACTCGAGCGAGCAGGTGGCGGGCATCGCACGCAGCGTGGTCAGCACCTTCTTCTGTGTCAGGGGCATTGATGCCCTGTGACCAGCAGCAGCGGCAGCGACGGCGGCATTAGCAGCAGCAGCAGCCGGCGGGTGGGGTTCGAATCTTCTGACCATGACCATGTACCCCTTCCTTGAGACCATGACGCTAGAGATCTCCCCAGATCTCCAGATCCCAGATCGAACAGGGTGACCAGATCCCAGTGCAGGCCACAGCACAACAAGAATCTGACGGAGCTGCTCTAACTCCCCAGCAGCAGCTCAGCAAAGCACATTGCTGGACACAAACACCAAGGGGAGCCTGCATGCACTCACTTGATAGCCCCAGGGTTGTTCATGTCAAACAGGGCGATGAGCGCCGGCTCAGGGGGTGGCGTGCCATCGGCTGAGGCAGGGGTGGTTGGCACACCAGCGCACACGGCGGTGGAGGTGCGAGGGAGCATGTCTGCCCCGACCATGTACACATCCGGCTGCGGCACGCTGCACGCGCAAAGGTCCATCGGCACCCACATGCAACAGGCGATCAGGCACAGAGCCGTTCAGCTTCTCAGATGCGGCTGAGAGACAAAAGCCAAGGGCTGCATGCCCGGGCAGCATTCCTGTTCAGTTGACAAGGTTCTTGCTCAGTTGACAACTGGGCGCTTCCAGCATGCAAAAATTATGGTGACATGCGTGGCATGCCGGGCTGTGCGCTGTTGCTGCATGGTTTGGTCAGCACACTTAGGTGTCAGGACGGGCTACATGCCATTCATCAGTAGCACCCTGGCATCGCACGGTTGCCCACCACAGTGCATGGCAGCCATGCCAGTGCCTGCTGCTACCATCTGCCAGCCATCAAACGCAGTGCATCCCCTGCTACCGCATTGAGCAACTCACGAGGCCAGGAGGTTGGAGGTGCCATCGAAGATCTTGACTGTGCGGTCCTTGTACGCGGCCAGTGTGCGGCGCGAGTTGGGGTCCCATGTCACACACAGGGCTCCCGTCTGCTGCAGCTGCGGGCACAGATCACACGTCGAAGGCACACATTTCAGCATGCGGCTGGCCGGCGCGCCGCGAACGGCTGTCCACAGGTCAGCAGAGTGCGATCCATGACCACCCTAGCTATGGTCTCCAGCGAGTGGATCTGCAGCAAGCAGCACAGTATACGCACATAACACTCACTGGAAGCGCTCGGCCGGCTGTGAGGCCCTGCAGCTGCACTGGCTGGGATGTGGGCTGCGCCACTGGCACTGGCTGAGGCATGGCCACTGCAATTGCAGGCCCGCCCACGCTGCCGCCAGCACCAGGTAGCACAGGCTGGAGCACGGCCGTAGGCATGGGCGCAGCAGGGGCGAGCCCATGCGCCTGGTAGACTGTAGCACGCCGCGTGTTAATAAATTGCAGGTCATACTGGAAGCATGGCTCGGTGACCTACAGCATGCAGCAGCATGTTGAGAGAGCACACGGTGCAGCGGCATGGTGAGTGAGGAAGGATGTCAAAAACTCGTGGCAGCCAATGGATTTGAAAACAAACATGAATTCAAGGAGGAAACAGCCGCACACGTCAGAGACTGTGCCTGCAGCTGGGCCCACCAAGCTGGTCTGCTTGGCGCCAGCTGCACAACACCCATGCATGATGCCGCTGGAAGTGCTGCTGGCTCCTTAACTAAGGTCAAGCCTAGCAGGACGTCCTCAAC
>BDCZ01000356.1:17908-35709 GCA_001662365.1 Chlamydomonas applanata | reverse complement strand
CCACCCCCACCCCCCAAACTGTATGCATCAGTTCAATATCCCATTCCATCACCCCCCTACCCACATACCTTGTCCACAGCAGCAAAGAGCTTGGCCAGGGGCATCATGTGCTTGTCATCATGTGGCATCATGCACAGCTGCGCACATTGGTACAGGAAAACAAGACGCTGCTCGGGCAGTTGCACCGCACATGGGCACATGGGCCCATGCAAGACGGTCATGCCCACGCCTCGAACCTAAACCATGTTGTACAGCTATCCACATATGCATGGCGGCATTCGACTGTGGCATTGCGGGACCCTGTACAAGCATATCTTTGTTGCTCCCAGGCGGTACAACTCAGTGGTGCTTGCTTCCTGCATTCCTTGGCACGGCACTTCCAGGTCATGCACAGCGTCACAGTACAACCGCCTTTAACCGTATGTAGCACAAGGCGTACACAGTCTCGCACCTTCTCAATGCACAGGTCCAGAGTCTTGCCCAGCATGCATAGTGCAGCACTGCGGCTGTCTGGCTTGCCCACCAGCTTCTCCACCGTCTGCATTGCACCTGTACCGCCCAAGCCACACACAAGCCACACAGCAGCAGCATATGAGGTCACACTTGTCAGGACACAGTTTCACAGGTGTGAAGCGCTGTCAGATTGCATGGGCATGTATGCGCCATGCTCTGGCCCAATCACACACTACCAGGGTGCCATGTTCGCAAACACTGGTGCAGGACATGACGGCTCTCACCACCTGCCTATGAGCGACGCCTCATAGCCCCCAAACTGATCCAGCACTGACGGACACAGCAGGCTGAGATGCCATGGCGACACACTCCACAACACGCACCGTCTAGCTGCACACAGTCCAGCTTGACCAGGTGCGCGAATGCCTCAGCCTGCAAGATGAACTCAGTACGGTCTGCATCCACTGGACGCCGCTTGGTCATGTGCGCCAGCACCTGCGGCATGCCATGGGTGGCAGAGCGGGCAACGGGGCGTGAGCCGTGAGGCACCACTTCATGTGTGCGGCTTGCACCATGGCAGTAGCAGGGCTGACAGAAACCCCCTCAGGACGCATGCCAGCGGCAGGGGCTGGTCAGTGCAGCCAGGCTGCTAGTGATGAAGCACGGTCACATGAGGGCAGGCTGGTTGGGAAGGTTAGGCAGGACTGTGCCATAGCGCCGAGCTGGCACACACCCGCTGAATGACTTTGCGCCGAAAGTCAAGGTCAAATGCAGCTGGCAGCTTGTGGTTCAGCAGCTCCAGGTACGGGCCCTGGTCAGGCAGGCAGGCAGGGCAGGGCATCAAGAGGCAGACGATGGCAAGGATTGGTAGGGCAAGAGGGCCTCTCCCGCATGCACAGCTTACGACTCGTTGCACAGCCTGCCATGCAGCACAACGTCATGCAAGTGGATGCGCACCACGCAACAATAACTTTGCAGCGTAGCAGCATCATGCTGCAGGCATGCACGCACCAGTGGCGTTTGCGCCGCAATGTGCTCTCTGGCAAATGTGACTGCTTCAAAGGCTTCAGTCAGCTCTGTGATGGCTGTGTCCTTGGTGGGGTAGCTCTCCAGGATGTGCCCAAGATCAGCAGCGACCTGTTGGCATACGTATCACTACTGAGGCATGCATCACGCTAGTGCCCGGGGTCATCGGAAAACATATCCAGTTGCGGTTGGCGCACCGAAGTCAGCTTGCTGGGGTCGATCAACTTGGCGATCAGCGATTGTAGCAGCTCTTTGGGGTCCCGCACCACGGGCGGGGCCGATTTGACATGATCTGTGATGGATCTGCATCCCATCCAAGCAAATTGGCGACCCACATGAGAACTTGTTGCATACCCTCCTTCAGCACGCCTGCATCCCCACCTCAAAGTGGCCAGCAGCTCCGTGGCCAGTGGAACTTCATCCGGCGCAATTTCCACTTCAATTGTAATCCTCATGCTGTCTAACGCCGAATGCTCCAGCTGTGCTGCTGCCCACTGTCCGGGCTCCCTCAACTCCCTCCCTCATAGCTCGCCATAGTCAAAGTCTTCCCGCAGGGGCCTGCGTATGACGCGGGCTGGCCGGGTGTGTGCGGCGGGCAACCGTCTGCTGTCATCCGTCTGCTCCTGCTCCTTGAGCTTGCCCTTCTTGCCCTCCTGTGATGTGTATTACAGCGCATTGTATGTACAGTACAGAATGCTGTGCAGATGTGCAGAATGATGTGCAGATGTGCAGTACAGAATCCGAAGCCAGTACACTTCCAGTGTGATGCACCCACCCGGTGTGGCGTCTTGCCGGGCGTGCGGGTCACGCGCTTGGGCTGGGCTGCAGCTGCCGCCTCCCCAGCTGGTGCTGCCGCCTCCCCAGCTGGTGCTGCTGGTGGCGGTGGTGGCGGTGGTGGTGGTGGTGCCTCCACAGCAGCCTCCACAGCAGCCTCCACAGCAGCCTCCAGGGCTGCTGCTGCCGCCTCCCCAGCTGGTGCTGCTGGTGGGGGGCCACAGCAGCAAGGGGGCCAGCTGCTGCAGCACGTGGGGCAACATTGAGCCCCTTTGGGCCAGCTACTCACACAGCAGCCTGGATGCTGCGTCCTCGGACCTTGATGATGGCCTTAGCTGGCAGTGGCAGTCTCTGTGGCAATGGCCACTGATCAGCCCAGGGATACAGAGATCAGATCTGCTGAGCACAGCTGTTCTGCTGGTGACACAAGGTCTCTTCGTCTACTAAAGGGTGATCGAAGGGTGATCAAGGGCAACTGAAAGGGCCATGATGCTGCTTGAAGCTACTTACAGGTTGCTCATTGTCCTAGTGGAAAACCAACCTGCATCTGGATTGCGCAGCTGCGCAGGGCCAGTGCTGCCCCAGTGCGCGGGTGTAATGACCATTGTTATGGCATAGCGCGGGGCGTCCCATGGCTTGCACACTCTGCTTTAAACGCACTTGCGCCTTGCCAAACATCCTGTGTGCTCTTATTTAAGCCTGTGTGCGTTCGCACAGCGCGCGGGGCGCCCAACATCGTTCTGGCTGTGTGCAGTGAAGGTGCCATCGCAGTGTGGTATGCATCAGGGATGCAAACACACCGCCCCTGCAAGCAAGGCCATGATCCCTAGCCCCAGCAGGCACAGGTCAAAGTCTTCTCAGCTTGAATTCTTCGTTATCAGCGGTTGGGGCCGTTGTCTTGTGGGTTGTATCGCTGATGGCGGTGCTCCATATGATGGAGAAAGTTTCAATCGCGCCACGCTGATGGCTGCATCCGTCTTTCCCTGCCCATTCTGAAGTAGGGCGACAATATGGCGTTCCATGGCGACCCCGACTCTTATTGATAAATAATCAAGCGCATGGGAAACACGGCAAGCAGGCGTTCCTCCATTCTGTGCCCTGTCCCTGACTGGCCTCAATACGTGCAAGAGGACTGGCGAAGTGAACGGGTCTTAATACTTGACAAATATGGAGGTGAGATAGCGATTAAACTTACTGGCCCAGACCACCCTTCCTGAAATCGTGTGCAACTTGTTGCCTGGAGGTGCCATTGGTGGAAACAAAGGATCACTGGCACGAATGCATCACCTCGTTGAAGCGCAGGCACGATGTGACCTCTGAATGTTGCATGGCATGTGCTTGCATGTGCGACCTTAAGGGCTGGAACGTGCGCCTTGCCCAAGAGGCGAATCAATGTCCAGGAAGCTGGAGCACCTGGGGGTAAGTGCTGAGCACCTGGGGGCAATACTTGTGCTGCATGCGAGAAGCATGTCATTGCAGGTTGGCCTGATACTCGGTGCTCTCGCAGGCAGCGCTCACGAAGCAAGGCGAAGAGATACAGCGGGAGCTGTACAAGCGTCCAGAAAGGCTGCCTGCAAGGTGCCCATGTTTTCTGCACATGATGTGTGCCATGAGGCAGTGTGTGCCATTACCATGCTGCACAGCATGCCACGCGGTTGCAGCATAGGCTGGCCTGCTGCCAGCAGCTTAGAGTCTCTCATCAACAAGGCCTGCATTCCGCCATTCACCACAGACAGCTTGACGCTGACTGCGGCTGTGCATTACCTTGCAGGTTCAACAGCAAGGGCCCCAGCTTTGGAGGCTCAGGCAGCAAGACAGCAGCCCCTCAGCCAGTAGCTGATGAGAACTCCGTGGTTGATGTGGTGGGCGGGGTGCCTATCGTGGAGGCTCGCTGCCCAGACGGTTCAGTGGTGCGGGTCGCGCAGTGGCGCGTGCGCGTGTACCAAGCGCGCCGCCGCGCCTTCCTGGTGGTGCTGGTGATGACACGGCTGCGGCGTGGGCTGCGCCTGCCTACGCGCATGCGGTGCGGTGGGGCATGTGCAAGGCGGGGCGGACACGGCTGTGGGTGGTCAGGTCCCAGCGGGTGGGGCGCTGGCTGCTGGGCTCGGCTGAGTCACGTGCATCAGTGCACATGCGTTCACGCCCTCGTGCCCAGTTCTCACACACACACATTGTGTGGGTGGACCCCAGGCATACAAGGCAAGGAGCTGAACATGCAGGTGCAGGCGCTGAGCCGTGTGCCTGCCACACATAACACAGACGGATCGATGACTGGGCGTGGGCAGTGCCCAGCGCGCTGGGCGACCGCACAGGCCGCTTCATAGAGGACCAGCGCGTGTGCATGTCGCTGCGGGCCAGCGTGCAGGCAACACAGGTGCGTGTGCGTGCGCCCCCGTGCCGCACATGTGTTCATGCTGGTCCTGTTCGCAGGGGGTGCGGGGCCGTGGGGCAGGCTGGGCTGGCGGGCTCGTGATGCCTGCTCTTCTCCGTTTGTCCATGGTGTCTGCTGTGGGCTGTGCCAACAACTAGGTTGGCTCCGCACAGCCTCACTGCAGCATGACACTAGTGTCCTGAAATGCCACCGGCCGGGGGCCACAATCTGGCACAGGAAGCCAGCCGCACACATGGCAAGCACAGCAACCCTCAGTGCCGCTGCCGTTGATGCCGCTGCTGTTGGGGCCCCTGCGCAGGCCCTGCTGGACGCGTTGCTGGCGGAGCTGGCAGCTGACCGCGCGCACCTTGAAGCCCAAGGACTGACGATCATGACACCTGAATCTGCAGAGCCTGAGGAAGGGGGGGAGCAGGGGGGGGGCAGTGAGGACGGGGATGTCCTGGGTGTGGGCATGAGTAGGGATCCATCAGAGGCCGGCATGGAGAGCCCGGACGGGCTGCGGCGAGGGATCCACTCTATGCCCACGCTGCAGGCGGTGGCAGAGGAGGGGCGGCGTGTGCTGGCACGCAGCAGCTCCCTGTCCAATGCGCGCAGTTCATCCATGATGCGCTCGCAAGCCAACGGCAGGACCAGCACCCTGTGAGTGCTCGCTTGCATGCCATGCCTCGAGCTGCCATCAAACTGCAGCCATGAGAGCTCTGTGCAGGGGGCCCAGGCGTCCCTGAACTCAAAAAGAGGCCAGGGAAATAAAAGGGATGGTGGTGGGGGTGGTGTGAGGTGGCAGGTGGCGGGTTGTGGGAGCTCCCGCTTGCAGACGTGCTGATAGCGCTGACACAGTATACGTTAGGATGGCTTGCAATAATAATAATAATAATAATAATAATAATAATAATAATAATAATAATAATAATAATAATAATAATAATAATAATAATAATAATAATAATAATAATAGTAATAATAATAATAATAATAATAATAATAATACGGCGTGTCACAGATGTGTCTGCATGCCGGATGCTTGCACTGTTGGGCAGCTAATGGTTATAGCCGTGCCTCATGGCACAGCTGCCCACTGCCGGAACCACCGGCCTGCGTGGCTCCACCCACTCGCGCCCCGCGACCCATTCCTGAATACCCTGCCCCTGGCTCAGGATGCGAGTGGGCAGCATGTCTGGTGGGGGACCGCGGCGCGTCATTGCCTCATCAGTGCCTGGTTTTGAGGCCCCCACGGGGGCAGGCCCGAACCCTCTGGTCAACAACCTGAAGCAACAGCAGCAACAGCAGCAACCACAGCAGCAGCAGCAGCAGCAGCAGGTGCCCAGCCGGCGCTCTGACTCAGGAGTCTTGCTGCAGGAGTCCCAGTTGGCAAACAATGCACGCAAGCTGCTGGGGCCGTCGCTGCAGGGCACACAAGGGCAGCAGCAGCAGCAGCAGCAGGGGCCGACACTAGGCTATGGCAGCTCCATGCTACGCAGGACAGGATCCCTGAGTGGGGCAGCACCAAGAGTATCAGAGCCAGGGTTGGGCAGCAACACATGGCAGGGGAGTGGCCGTGCGATCCTCCCTTCGCTTGGTAAGTACCTGGTGTGCAGGGTGGGTTGCGATGTGAGGCTGCAATGGGTGCTGCTTGGATGCAGTGACCATGCGTGGTGGCAGGTCTTTCTTGGCCAGGTCTTCGGCAGGGCGGCTGGTCTGCCTTGGGCGGTTCAGACGCAACATGTCATTTGCTAACCATGCTCAGTGTGCTGGTGCAATGGTGGGCTCACATGCGCACCTGCACGTGCACGCGCACGCGCACATGCTTTGTTTGTGCGTCTCCGTACTGTGTCTTTCTGTGGTGCATGCAGATGTGACAGGAGCTGGCTCCGGCTACACCAGCCCTGACGTGCACAGCCCCCCACATGCATCTGGCCGCAAGTCCTCACTGTCTTCATTTGGCAAGGATGGCTTACCCCGGCCGGCCTCCGTTTCCGGCAAGGCGGGCGGCCCTGCAGACGCAGGGGGGCGCTCCCAGAGCCCAGCTACTCACAGGCTGCAGCAGTCAGGGGCAGGAGGGTACAGGAGCTCTAGTCCAGGCATCCTAGCCGCACCCCACCGGCCGGCCATCATCCCTACGCACAACAAGCTGGGCTTTGGGTCATCAGAAGTACGGGGAGGGGCGTTGTCCCGGCTGCGCGGGGCGCCTGGCGGTGGCGACACCCCCGGGGATCAGTCTCCCAGCAGCCACTCCCAAGCAGTTTCAAAGCCGAACAGCCGGGAAGCTACCCCTGGGGCTGCGGATGCCACACCTGGCTCACCACATGCTGACCTCGTCAGCAGGCCAGCTTCGCAGGCCCCTGGCTTATCACTCCGGCCCCGGCCGCCCGCGCTGGAGCACATTGTGCAGGGCAACACACGGGCGCGTGCCTCATCCCTCCCCGGCACTGCCCCAGCATCTCCAACCGTGGCAGCCTCTAGCAGCCCTGCCCCCGCGTCCCCCACCGGCCCTGCTCCTCCTCCGCAGCCGCTCAACCTGCCGCACCCTCCAGCAGCTGCAGCACAGGAGCTGCCCCACCGCGCACCTCCCCGTACCGCTGGTGCTATGGGAGGCGGCAGCAGCAGCCAGCTGACACTGGACGTCCCAGCGGGCAGTGGGGGGTCGTTCACTGGGGGTCAAATCATGGCACGATCCGTGTACGCAGCGGCAGCAACAGCGCTTGGCTCGGGCTCTGGAGATGGGGCAGCTGTATCAGGGCTGTCCGATGCGGATCTCGGGGCGATACATGGCGAGTCGGACCCCAACACACGGGCACACTGGCAGGCTAAACTCGCACGCATCCGTGCAGGCAAGCCCAGCTCCAGTTTGGCTGCGAGTGGCGGGGCCGCTGTGGTCCACACCCAAACAGTATACGCAGACGAGGACATGAACCTGGTCACGCAGCCGCAGCACCAGATGCTTCAATCAAGCTTGGAGGTGAGTCATACAGAAGAGCAGGAGCTCAGCCCCTCCGAGCGCGAGCCCCCCGTGCACAACCCCCACGGCTCCGTTGCATCTTGGACACCCACCGCCCGGCCACCCCTCCACCCCTCCCCCCCCAGGCCAGCTCCGCTCCCAACACCCACCGCCTCTACACAGCTGCCTGACTTACCACCTGCCCCAGGCACACCGCGCGGCACAGAGGACACCCAAGCACGCACCATGAACCGCCTGTCGTCTTCTGGCGGCTTGATGCGGTACAATTACACATCACATCTGCCCGAAGAGCCCCCAGCAGCCAGTGACCCCTCCAATGGCTCATTGGAAGGGCTGCTCACCAAAGCAGGCACAAAAGGTGGCCCCTGGAAGGTTGGGAGCGACAGGGGTGACGTGGACGATGACAGCGCACCAGTCTTTGCAGATGTGCCAGCAGATGGTTCACTGCCAGAGCACCTGGACCCAAATGACATGCGAGTGGAGTGGAAGAACCAACTGAGGGCAGAGCTCAAAGTGTGTGCACTTCTTCTTAGTTCGTCATCTTGTCACAGATCTTTTCATGATCCATTATCAGATCCACCATTCCTTACGTAGATATTTGCCGTGGGGTACAGTGTACACTGCACGTTTTTCCTGCAGTTACTGCCGCGAGCGCCGCCCATCACCTGCTCAGCCTTGCCATGCCTCGTCAGGCCTAATGTATTGCCTTTGCCTCGCTCTCGGTCCCTTGTGGGCGGTGCCTGTGCAGGAGCTGGATGAAGCATCCCTGCGCGCACGGCTCGCAGCTGAAGCAGCCGAGGCAGCGTTGGTGCGTAGTCTTGTGCCTATGCCTATGATCGATGATGCTATGACTGACTCCTCCTGAGCTCCCTGCCCCATGCTTGCTCTGAACAACTCATAGCTGTTGACCCCCGGAGACGGCAGTGCAGATGGTGCCCTGCCCCATGCTTTGGAAGGTCCGGGCCCCAAGTGCTTGAGCCCCAGCGCCGTCCTGCGTTCTCCTCCCTCGCCAAGCAGCAGCCATGCACGCCACCCACACAACCGCATCACGACTCTGGTTACAACCACGGCATCAACATGCGCGCAGATTGAGGGACCGTTGGATGACCAGGAGGCAGCTGCGCTGGCAGCCATCGCGGCCCGTGCGGTGGAGATCCGTGATGCTCCACTGCGCGCGCTGGCTGCAGAGGAGGCAGCACGCCGCACGCCTGAGCAGGTGGGGGCTCCTTCCTTTGAGTTGCTGCTTGGGTGACAGAGCTGCTGGACCCCGGCTTGCATGACATGCTGGAAGGTCACAGATCCTGGGGCACACAGCATGATGCCTGGGAGGCATGCATAGGCTGGCGTGCTGGGGCTCCTGCCGGTGTGCTGCGTGGCATGCATCTCTATGGAGGGAGCTGCCCGTGGTTGCAGACCTCAGCCCCGTTGGTAGCCCTGCATGGCTGTGCTCCTGATTTCTGGCTGGCTACCCCTCAGCGGTCATGTGCACTGCACGCCTGGCTTGACTACTTTCAGTCTGCCCGCCAGCCTTTCCATAGACCACTCACGTGGCACGTGGTCCTTGCGCCTGCCTGGGCCTGTGCAGATCGCGCTGCGTATGGAGATGGTGCAAGAAATGAGCGCCCGGTTGGGGGAGGAGTCAGAGGCTCTGGCAGCTGCTGAGGCGCGGCTCCTCATGCACGTGAATCGAGCCAACAGCTCTTGGGTGGAGACCCAGGAATGGACGACCCCGGATATCTGGGGCGAGGACGAAGTGTCCACATGGGCGCGCAGTGCAGCAGCTGACAAGTACAGATCTGATACACTGGAGCGGTTGCGGGAGGGTCAGGTGGCTGTGCTCTTCAACACGTTTGAGGACTATGTGGAGGTACCCTCAGCAGCTGAGGGGCAGCCTGACAGCATGCTGAACCTGTGGTGTGCAGATCCCTGGCAGCTGCTGGCCGCGTGCCGCCCAGGGACATTTGGGGCCAACATGGCTGCGCAGGGCGGGAGGCGCGCGCACCTGAGCTACGGCGGCCGAGTGCTTGCTGCGCTGGTGGCCGGTGTCCATGCGGCGTTGGGGCCGATAGATGGCCCAGCGGCGGTGGCGGCACTGCATGTGATACTGGCGGTCGATGACGAAATGCAAGCGGAGGTGGCCAAGGACATGTGGGGGCACCATTTCTACGGGTGCGAGCATGTGGGGATGAGATCCATGGGGATGAGATCCGTTTAGGCACGCACTGTTGGTGGTGTTCCTCAGGGCAGACTTCGGGGTGCAATGTGCATGGTGCATGGCTGTGTGGTGGGGTGGATCAACAGTTGCGCTCTTGCGCTTGGGCAGCACGACCAGGCTAGAACCCAGCAACCTCCAGGCTGGCGGCAGTGTGACCTGCATCACCTGCACTGCTTCCGTGAAGAAAGACCGCAACTCGAGGTCTGACTCAAGCCCGCTGACACCTGTTTCAATCACCTTCTGTACTTGAAAGTAACCAGAATCAGTCCTGGCAATGAAAAGGGGATGCACTCGTGCTGCCGCAGGCTGTCGAGGGAGCGCGTCTTCTTTGTTATGCAGTCCCGCCGGCCAGCATACACCTACTATAGTGACAAGCGCGAGTGGGGCGGTACGTACTGTCTGCACATCGGCTGTACTGCCGTACTGCCACACCTGCCAGTTGAGCCTTTCTGTGTATGTAACTGTTGCGCTAGCTGGCATGCATGACAGCATCTGCTGACCGCTCGGTTGGCTGGACGTACCTGAATACATTTTGACGGACAATGTGGCATGTCCACTTATATGGGATGTTGACATCTGCAGGCGACGTGGTCAGTGGCAGCGACACACACGCGCCTGGGAGCGGCCTGACACTCATACAGCTCGCATGGGCGAGTGAAGCGTTCACACTCGATGAGCAGGGCGCCCCCTCCCCGCTAGCAGGCACAGCGCTGGAGGTGTTGGCACGTGCACGTGTGACGTGGCTACTCAGTCGTCGCGCTCGGGACCTCGGGATGCTCTGTGCGGGCGGCAGCGGCGGCGGGGTGCTATCAGTCGACGCCCTTGCGCACGCGGCGTTCTTGAGGGATAAAGCCCGGGCCGGCATGGTGGCAGAGGTCGCTTGGGTGCCCTCATTGCAGCAGGCGCGCGTGCTGGATAGCATCATGCTCGGCTGCCCTGCGGTATATGCCGCGTGGCGAATGATTGTGGGTCGCACAGCGCTCGGCATGCTGCCGCTGGCCAGCAGCCAGCAGGCAGTTGAGCTGGTGCATGCAGAGCTGCAGGTGCGGCACATGCACGCGCACCCCATGTCTTCTTGCTCCATTATCATAAGGACGTGTTTTGACAGGTATTCTCTGGTGTTTTGATATCTTACACGAGTCGTGCTCCCATCTTGTGTTTGTTCCTCCTGCTCACGTCGTGCTGTTATGACTAGTCAGCGGGGTGCTGCGTGCCGTTGTCGCATTTGGTGTCGTGAGGTGCCCTGCTCTTGTGTGGCCCCTGCACCACCTTTGCACCGCCGGATATTCCTGCAGTGCACTGTATTGCACATGTATTCGTGGTACTGCACTCTGTACGCAGGGCACTGAGGCGAGTGACAGGCTCAATGAGCTGAGACATGCCATGGGTAATCGGCTGGCAGTCAGCTGTGGCCGTGCTGCCTGGCATTTGCCTACACTCAAAGGTAGGGGGAGCGCTGAGTGTGGGTGGGTGTGGTTCAGTGTTGAGAGCTTAGAGGCCATTGTAGTGTCTTCACGCCACCAGGTGCTCCCCATCACATGCAGCATGCATGAGACACCAGCTTGCAATGCACGTGCCTACCCTGCCCTGCCACGTCTTGACCTGCCTCACACATGTGACCTAAGAATAATAAATAATAACTCGGCATGTCACAGATGTGTCTGCATGCCGGAGCCTGACAGTCGTTATCTAAACACCAGCACACTACCAACACATGTGGCCTGCTTAAAGAGTTATTGGTGATCCAACATCGCAAGACAGGTTGACTCAAAGTTGAGGGGTGATCCCTGGAGTGAGGTGCTTATTTATATAAACATGGTCCTTGATCCATGGAACGTTCTGCCATGTAAACGCTCTGCTGCTACACGACACCTGGGCCGCATTTGTGTTTGCTCTGCGCAGCCACGCTGGTGAACGTGTCGACCTTTCGGCCCAAGCTGGTGCTTCAGGGTGGCGCGGTACACGTGCGGCTGGATGCAGCTGACCTCACCTCAGTTCCCTCTCTCCGCTGCCTGGCTGTCGCAGCTTCAGGTGCGCAAACACAAGCTGCATGCCGCACACACCTTGTAACTGTTCCTCTCTCTCACACACACAGGTCCTTCAGCTCTGTGCTCGGTTTTGCGTGGCTGCTTGGTTGCTGGGTGCCATGGCATCCATGGCTCCGGCATCCAGCATGCGCATACCTGCAGCTCATCCTCATGAAATGCTATGATGTCAGGGAGGTGGACTTGTGCCTTGGCAAACCTTGGAAACATTGCTCGGCTACTCGTGCATGACATGTGGATGCCTGATGTGATGCTGCGGCGTGCCTCCCTCTGCTTGCCCTCAGGTGCTGAAAAGACGAGTGCAGGCGCTGGCAGCGGCGGGTGGGCAGGGCGCAGCGTTATGGCTGGTCTGCTGACAACTTGTGGCGACAACCTAGAGGCTCTGGGCCCCTTACTCAACGCGCAGGACTCAGACCCGTCCATGCGGCAGCTGCTGAAACGAATGCGTGTCGCAATTGAGGCGCCCCGCATGGGCCCAGGCCCCGCGGATGATGCGGGCGAGGAGGGGGAGGAGGGTACTAGCCGTTGCCGTGCGGCCCTCCAAGTTATTGTCGTGTTTGTCATCAACAACCGCGTCAGTCAGGTGGCTGTGGACATTGCCGGCTCTTTGGTGAGGTGAGTGTGTGCGGGTGTGGCATGAAAGCCTTCAGCCACCAGCTGTTCTGGGTCACCTGTGCCTGCAACAGATGCTATCGTGAGATGCTATGCACCAGGTGCTGTGGCTCTACCCATAAAACACAGCACGTTGCAGCCATTGCCTCATCCGGCTGCTGAGGCTGGCGAGCAGCATGCAAAGTCTGTTGCATGCTTGCATCATAAGCTGCATCACTTTATCCAACACGTATAATGTGGCGGGTGTGGCAATGTGCGCAGGGCGGGCCGGGACACACTCCGACTGGTGACTTTCATCTCCAGCGAATCGCAGCGCGGCGACGCAGACGCACTGCTGGCGCGGACGTACAGCAGCCTGGGCGGTACGTGTACAGCTGTACACGTGTGCTTCATGCTTGTACTGCCTGCAGCGGCGTAAGCGGTACATCAGCACGGCCTGTGCGTGCTTGGCGGTTGCGGGCGATGAGACAGCAGTGCCGGCATGTGTCGCCCCATCAACCACCTGCCCTGATCTTGATGAGAAGAGCTTGTGCATTGTAGAAGCAAGCACCAGAATCACTGCTGGAATCAGCCGCGGGACTGAGTCACTGGAGTATTGACACTAATGCGTGTCGTCGCTGTGCGCATACATGCACGCAGTTGCGCGTGGCGCGGGTGTGCCCATCGCCCACGATGTGGTCATGCGGGGCGAAGCTGCACTGCTGGACTGCATGGAAGCGTACCTCTCACAGGTGGGGTAGAAATCTGGGTGCAGTACAATCCTGCGTGTCTGCCTGCCATGCAATCGTGGGCGCGCTGTAGTAGGACCCCTTGATGCACTGCATGAGCCATGCGTGCCATGAATGAGGGGATGGGGTGTATTGTGCTGTGGGAGGCACTGAAGTGTGCAGGGTGCGGACTCTGCGCCGCACACTCAAGCATGGCAGGTTAGCTGCGGCTAGCTTCTCATCAACGAACTGTCCTATGGAGCACTGTCAGGAGCGCCGTGTTGCAAGTATTCAGCGCCTCATCGAACAGCCGTGTTCCAACATCTCGCTAGCACCTGTGCTCACACCTGCACGTGCCCTGCCCCCAACCAACCAACCAACCAACTGTCCCCCTCCTGCAGTGGCACGCAACCCTGTGTGTGGCCGGCTCTGAGCACATGACACTGGGCAGCGGAAGCACCTGGATTGTGGGCAGTGTGGTGCTGTCGCTCCTGCGGCGCGTGACCACACCTCTTCTGGTGACGACGGCAAACTCAGCAAAGCTTGCAGACGGCGCACGTGAGTGGTAACCCAAGTAGCCTGGCAGAGCAGGCTGAATGAATTGAATGAACGTATGTAGGGGGTGCCACCTGGGGTTGGAGCTGTCACTCCACCTGCTTGACTCTTGCATTTGCTTTCCCTGCTTTGCGCCTTGCCCGTACTGCATTGCATTTGCTGCGTGCCATGTCCCAAGGACAATTCCTGCTGCCGTTGCCTGTCCCATCTTCCCTTGGCTTTCCCACTGTCTTTGTGTGTGCTGCTAGACTGCCGTCCGTTGGAGCTCTGTGACTACAGTGCTGCGCCTTGACTGCCTTCCATCTGGGCTCTGCCTGTTTCATGTACTGTTTGTCAGGTAGACCAGGTCTCAGACTGTAGCTAAAGTATCTTCCATTCTTTCTGTACAAGTTCATCAACTACCAAATCAACGGCCAAAGTACCTACCGCTGCTCGTTTTCCGCGGCGCAGGCCCCAAGCTGCGGCTGGGCACACTAGTGGAGCCCAACTCCAAGGGGCTGCACAGCTTCCTGTGCACCCGCATCGCTGACACAGGTCGGGGCGATGCAGTGGTGCTGCTGCAGCCGCCACTGGCCGCGTCCACAGGCAGCACGATGAGTGGCAAGGAGCGCGCACGCCGCATCCTGGACTCTTTCTCCGCGGCCTCTGCGGGTAGGCTTGCAAGCGCCCTGTGGCGTTCTCGCGCTGTAGTGGGGTGCTTTTGTCTGGTGCTGTTGTGTGCTGGGGGAGGGCTCCTTGTCTACTTCGCCTGCTGGGCTTGCTTTGTTGGATGTGCTTCAGAGCTCCGCGAGCCCTGCTGCTGCGCCTTGTGGATCACCCTGCCAAACACACTATTTGGAATGTATGTGGATGCATCGTGCTGCATGTGCTCGTGGATCATTCTGCGCTCAACTGCGTGCGCTTCATATTCAACGCGCCTCGTGATGTGTTGCGTGCAGGCCATGGCGTGCCAGTGCTGCGTGCCCTGGAGCTAGGTGCTGGGCGACTGGAGTCAGAGGTCCTAGCTGCAGTGGATGCAGCGGCTGTGAACGTACTGGGGGTGCAGGTGCGCATGTGGCTCGCACGGTGTGACACTTGTCTACAGATGCGCTCGCTTCCTTGCTGCCAGGGCCATTGCTTGGTGTATCGTGTGATTCTGGCCGCCCTCCTGCCACACAGCCCGGTGGTGGTGTTGCCACGTTAGGCCGCTCGGCACAGCTATGGCCATGCGCCATCAGACGGACTTAACTAACATCACGGCCCTTACCTGGTTCCCCACTCCTGACTGTGCTCCGCAGGTCTCGAGCCATAATGTGCCACCGCATGTGCTTTCCATCCTGCGCGGGTCGCGCTGTGCAGTGCTCGTGTTCCACACGGTCCCTGAGCGCCGGAGGGACGGCCTCGGCAATTGATTCCCCCACATATTCATCATTCCAGGGGTGTGTTAAGCACGGTATGGCGGGAGCTGCGTCCAGCAATGGCGCAGCGCGCGAGTAGCTGGCGATGGCCAGCTCAAGCTCGGCAGTCAGCATGTCTCCCCATAAGCTGACAAAGGAGAGTGATGGATGTGGTGGCTTCATGCTTCAACACATATGAAGGCACCTTGCGAGTGCAAACAAGGTCGTGTGATGTGTTGCGTGAGCATGCGCCAAGGTACTGGCAGGGCTATTGGATGGCAGTACCGTCGGATTGACAGAGCCAGGGCAGCAGGGTGAACCAGCGCGTGCGCTTACCTGTCAATAACAGTACCCTCGGCTGGTTTGTCTTCTCGCCACTGCTGACTGTGCACTTGGACCAACAACGATCTCTTGTGCATATGAGTGCGCACAGGCTCAGATCCAGCTGGGCCTGGGAGTATTACATTAAATGCGTTGCAGTTGCCTTTCGTTTGGGTGGGGAGGGCAAGAAAGCAAGGGTGACAGCTCCCAGTGGCTGTGTTGTATTTGGACATCATTCATAGGATGCTCTGTTGCAAGCTGCAGCACACCGAGTGCAGCTTCACCGGCTGAGCATGGTGTGCATTTTGATGACAACGCCCAGAGAGGGTGCATATTGGCTGTGCCTGGACAGCTGAATCAGCTTCAGCTGAGTGAGGGGGTGGTACGATACTATGGGTGGGCGTGCTCCAGGTTTGCAGCCTGCAGATGCCTTGGCATGCACTATGTCGTGTGAGTATGAACAAGTTGATGCAGTGTGCATTGAGCCCTGGTGAGGGCTGTTGTGCATGCGGATGTTGAGCGGTGCCGAACTGTAGGCGCGCACCCTCCCGGCTTGTGTTGATGCTGCAGGCAAAGTGCTGCATCGAGCTGATGCCATGTCAATTGCATGTTTCAGCACCAAGCAGCCTTACAGTGCAGCATATGAGGGCGGTACTGCACCCCAAACCCCACACCTGACCCACACCTCCTGTGGACTTTGGATTTTACGCACTCTGAACGTTTTGGCGCAAACAAAGATTAGTGCAGCCATGGCCACCGCCCCTGAAGTGATCAAAGGCTATTTGATCCTGACCATTGAGGAAGCGTCTGGCAAGACGCAAAGGGACCAAATTACATGGGACACGAACATCGGCAGCGCGTTTGAGGCGTTCGTCAAAGGCAAGCCCCAGAAAGCACGCCCCGAGTGTATCTGTCTGTAATTTCAGCTCTGGGCATTGAGGAAGGCCGCAACAGGCGCCACGACGGCTGCAGCTCACCCAACTTGCTGCGATCTCTCCCCCTCCTCTCTGCCTGCAGTCGAGCTGCGCGGCGGGGCGCGCAACATCAAGGCAAGGGGACTTCAAAAAGTCTCTGATTAAGCGCTTCCGGGGTAGCACCCTGCTGACTTAAGACTTTTTCTTGCATGACGCAGGCGCAAACCAAGAAGGCCCCGCTCGTGGGCGAGACAGTCACATGGCGTGAGGAGCTGCGCCTGTAAGTCCTGAATCAGAGATCGCGTCTGCTGGCGTTTTGATGGGACATCCTTGGGCTGGCTGGTCAACTCTGATTTTTTGTGTTGACCCGCCCTCCCCACATGCAGCCATGTGCGGTATGTGCATGCCGCACCTTTGCACCCAACACAGCACCTGATGCTGTGCGTGAGCTACACAACACATGGGCTGCTTTGCTGCCGCGAGCAGAGTGTCCATTGTACACCCATGCACGCATGCAGGGAAGTGCTGGAGGGCTCAAACGAGCTGCGCCTGATGCTGTGCCGCGAGAAGTTCCAGGGCAACAAGCGCGGGACGTCTGTCATTGCAGCATGTGGTGAGCAGCTGGAGGCGCGCTGCGATGTGTGCAGCAGATGCATGATCTGTAGCTCTGTACACAGTTGCCGTGGTGGCTCTACAAGCCAGCACGCCTGCAGCATCTCATGCTATGTGTCCAACTTGAAGCTTATTCTTTCCTGCACTCGGCCTTGGTGGCCCGCAACCTTTACATGCCCCACCAGGTATCTTTGTGACAGACATCCTCGAGGCCGTGCCCATTGACAAGTACTTTGAGCTGTTCAAGCCCAATGCGGGTGGTGAGGGCGGCTTCATCCGCATCTCCATGAACTACGTCAAGGACCTGGCAGAGCTCAGCCGGCGGCCCGCAGGGGCAGCAGGTATGCGTGGACACCTGGGGCCTGATGCCCGCGCTGATGTGCACACATTTGAAGGCTTCGTGCATACTTGCATGCCTGCGTCACATGTGCACTCTGAATGGAAATCGCGTAGATCTTGCAGTGTGGGTTCAGGAAGAGGCTGCCTGCAGCATGGCGGCCGTGGGCTTACACATCTGATGGACAGATATGGCAACTCGGCTGGTTTCCTGTTGCTCGCCTGTGCAGAGCCAGTGCCCAAGGGCTTGCCTTCCAGCGGGGATGCGGCACAGGGCGGAAGTGGGTGGCAGAGGTCACGTGCATGTGCCACTTTTTTCTCCACGTACACGTGCTTGATGTGGACCACGATGGCTGCTGGTTCATACCGCGTGCGCAGACTGGGTGCATGGCCTTGTGTGCTGTCTGATGTGCCACTTTTGGACATGGTGTGATCATCTTATGTGCCTCATGTGCTGCTGCTGCTGCTGCCGCTTACCTGCAGCCATCTCACACCAGATGTCGGAAA
>BDCZ01000356.1:0-17127 GCA_001662365.1 Chlamydomonas applanata | reverse complement strand
GTCCTTCAATCAGCAGAACTGAGCAGCCGGCGGGCGGGGCGGGGGGGGGGGGGGAGATGCCTGCTCATGCTCATAATGCATACCTAGCTGTGTAGAGTGTGTACCTGACGACCAGGTGCTCGCCAACATAATGTGCATGTTGTGTGTGTGTTCACACATGCCTGCCTCGCACCCACATGACTTCACTTGCAGCAAGGGGCTGGCCATCGTGCTCCCCCTGGTGCTGGTCGCGGGCATTGCGGGCGCAGTCACCGGCGTGCTGGTGCACCAGAAGGGCAGCAGCAAGAAGCCGGCAGCCAAGCCTGCCGCCAAGAAATGACGAGCTGGACATGTTGGTGGGCGCAGGGCGCAGTTCTTGTGCGCTTGCAATTGTGGGGTGGCGCGCACATGCAAGCATAACTGCATAAGCGATGCGTGCAACAGGGGGGGCTGGTTGGATGGGTGGGGTTTGCTGGGGTTGGTCGATCAGTAGCTGGCAGGCTGGGAGTGGTGAGAGCATACAAGCAGTGAGGGCTTTCAGGCTGTGAGTGGATACAAGCTGTGTGTTCAGTGTGGGGCCCGTGGGAGCGATCTTCGGTGGCATTCCACCGCCGGGAGGACAAGAGGTGGGCGCTGCAATTTTGTGCAGCAGCACCTGTGAGCTGCATTCAATGCGTGCTTCAAAAGGACAAGTGGGCCGTGCATGCCTGATGCCTCCAGGCCATGCCTCGTCACGTGCCTCCCAAGTGTTTCTTTATGCCTGTGCCAGGGTCATGCAGTAGCTGATTGCTCGCCCAGGGACTCGGTATGCACAGAGGCTGCATTGTAAACTTTGAGCTGGGCCCCAGTGACGCATCTGCCACCGCTGCTTGCAGTCTGTGCTGTGGCCAGCCAATGCTGCGGCCTCCTGCCTCTGCCCCCTGGCGCTGCCACAGGTAGCCCACCAAAACTGCCCGCCGCAGTACCAGCATGGCCAGACACTGATTTATATAGGAGTTACAACCGAACAGCCATCACAGGTCCGTCACAGACCCGTGCCCGGCCACCTGGCTGCGACGCTGACTGCTGCGGGCCCGCAGAGGGGTGCGACATTTTATGCGGACTCGGTGGCGGGGAACTCAAACGACACATCCTTGCCGGTCAGCTTCTTGTACACGCCGGCAAAGGTGTCCAGCTTGTACTCGGTGGTGTTGCGCTCCTTGGGGTCCAGCAGCACCTGCAGAGCAGGGAGAGGCAAAGCATGGGGGACAGCGCACAGTGTGAGGAAAGAAATCGAGGCAGGCTCCCACACCATACAGTACGGGGAACAGCTGCACCATGCATGCTGCTGCGCCCAGTGTTGCTGCTGGAGAGGCGCATGCTCTCTGGCGCCGGCGTCCATCGCCCATCTTGCCGTGCTGTACAACTGGCAGCTGTGATGACTGTCAATTGCCGTGACCAGCCAGCCTGCTTGGCCAGGTTTCATGCTGCATGCTGTTGCACAGACCTCCTATACGCCGAGCTCATGCTGCAGCTGACATGCCTCTATGTCTGTCGGAAAAGCCACCGTTCAAAAACACTGCATGATGTGCTTCTGATGCTGTACCCGGCTGGCGTGCGCTGGGCATCCAGCCATGCACCGCCACATACAGCCAGCCACCACCACCTCGCCGTGTGGAGCCCGATGCCACGCGCTTTCAACTTATGCCATTCCACATCTATGCATCCGATCCTCACCTTCAGCACCTTGGAGCCATCCACGCGGTAGCGGGTGCGCTTGCCCACAATCTCGGTGGGGTACACAAGGTCGTCCAGGATGGAGTCGTGCACCTGCATGATGGGCACGGCACCATGTGGGTCAGCGCATGCGGCATGAGAAACCCCCACTCACCCATCCACCCCTCCGAAAATGCCTGTTTGCCTGGCGTATCATGGTACTGCTGGCTGATTGCAGTAGCGATGTGAGCCACCCAGCGCGCCGCATGCCTGTCGCATGAACTCCATGACTCCATAACATGGCGCTCCGCATGCGTACACACTGGCGCAACTATGCCCTGAAATGCTCTCAGCCAGCCTCTGCATGCTGTTTGGGCTCCAATTGCAGGTTGCAACATCTCCTTGGTTCCTGATTGCCGAACAAGACACACGCCTGCTGCCCGCGCTGCACCCATGCGAGCATGCGGCCATGCCTCCGCTTCCCCAAGCCCCGCTCCCAGCATGCTGCAGTGGCTGTGTATCCGTCAAATCCATCTTGCTGCATGCGCCTTCCGTCCTCACTGTGCCTGCCTTCTTGTCTCATTACCGGCATGCACATGCAAGATCTGCCTACCCCCCACACATACTGCCTCCCATTCAACGTCCGAGCCCATACTCACCGCCGTCAGGGTGCGCGAGCGAGGGCGGGAGTTGGACTTGCCATTCTGGGGGGGAGGCAGGATGCGCCTGTTCGCCACGAACACAACGTCCTTGCCGCTGAACTTCTTCTCAAGCTCGCGGACCAGGCGTGCCTGGACCTTGTGGAAGGACTTCAGCAGGCGGAAAGGCACCTGTGCGGACAGGGCATGGCAGGTTTGCATGAGCATGGATGCACAGAATGCTCATGCAGCCACCACCCATGTGAGCCCGAAGCTGACCTGCACAATGATGGCCTTGCGAGAGGTGCCCTGGATGTCGATCTCCTTGGCGCCAGTGATGTACAGGTCGCGCAGGTCGGTCTTCAGCTCAGCATTGGTCGCCTCCAGGTCGAACAGAGCCTGCATGGCCGCGTGTGGAATGCAATCAGGATTATGCCAAACATTTCCAAATGCATTCGTAGCGGCTGACGATGCTCTGCGACGCCATGCACCTGCATGGAGCCCCAGCCATCACCTGCCCAAGCTGGCATACCTGAGCGACGGAGTCCTCGAACTCGTCGGGCTCCTGGCCGCGCTCCTTGACAATCTTCTTGCTGCGGGCTGTGAACACCGCCATGGTTGCTAACCTGCGAGCACATGCAGCGGTAGCCCGCTGTCAGCTGCACTCTCCTGTGTTGCAGTTTGAGATAATGGCCCGCCCGCAGCCTCCAGATCTCTTGCGCTATTGGGGCTGCCACCTGGGGTGCTGCCCTACATAGAACAGCTGCTGTCTTTGCACACACCTGCACCTAGCGGGGATGCACAAAGAGGTCGAGCCAGGCCTGCGGACTCCGGAAATGCTCGGGTATTACACTCGCACCATGAGACTCGCGGCAGTGCTGCTTGGCGATGCCACGTGTGCCAAGAGTACGCAAATAACGCTCTGGGTGCGTATCTCAGCTGCTTTGCCGCGAGTGCCTTGAATGTGTACTGGTGGAGCTGAACGGAGCACGCGCCATTGGTTGAAGGAAATGGCCGTGCAGGATCCTGCACGAACTCTGCCATAAGTTTGCTGATCACAGCATCAACAGCACAGCGCAATATGGCTCCCTGGCTCTACTGAGCCCCCGCCGTTACACCCCACATACAGCCAGCTGCTCAATGCCGATGGCATGAACCACCAAGGCGCGAATAGCATATATATATGCCTCAACCCGCCAGTAAACTCTACCGAATGCTTCGCAGTCAGCCGAAACATGAGCCAGCTTCATAAAGGCCAAACCCCATGCAACTTGGTCCCGCTGTGAGCTCAACAGCAGGGTGTCACCGCTGTGCAGCAGCTGATGTGGCGTCCAGTGCCTTGCGCGCCCCATCCCATGCGGCTAGCGCATCCAACAGCGCACGGCAGCGCGCCATGAGCAGGGCCTCCGCCTCTGAGGCAGTCCCCACCTGACCACCACAGTAACAGTGCACCAGACCACACGAAGTTATGTGTGAACAGTTGGATGCGCACACCGTGGGTAGTGCATGCTGAACGTCAGGGACATGCAACCCGCAGCATCAAGCATGCATGGCGCAGGCGGCATTCGCAGGCAGGCGAAATATGCCGGGCCCAACCATTGACAGACAGCTGGTATGTGAACAGCTAGAAGCCATGTTGCATGTTCCATAGAACATGGAACGAGCAGCCCAACACGACTAGAGAGCAGCACGGCACCGACCCCAACATGACGGACCTGCGCTGCTAGTGCATCTCTCCGCTCCTTCAGCTGGGACATGAGTTCACTGCTTGCTGGCTGTTGGCCGTGTGGTATGCCTGCGCCAGGAACACCAATGAGGCAGCAACTGATTGCTGCACGAAGAGCAGGGCCCCCTTTCTGGTGTAACTACGCGTAGTTGATCTATTACTTGGCAGGTGTATGGCACAGTGCTCCCACAGTGTCCGCACATTCGCATATCAACGCTCCAGCATGCACTCAAATATATCATGCATGGCCAGATACATACACGCATGCCGCTGCTCAGTGCATACCATGCTGTAATGACGCAAGCAGTGCGCTGATATGCTGCCGAAGCGCTGATGTGTGCTGCGTGTACCCTTGCTGGAGGTCACTCGTACTCTTTGCTGCTTGATTGCTGCGCCCTGGCCCACTACCACCGCTGCTTGAGCCGCCTGCAGCGCTTCCGAGCCGTTCCAAAAGTTGTTTCGCGGAGCTGATCGCCCCGTGAAGTGCGTCAAGCCCTGCATCCGCTATTTGAGCTTGCTGATGTACAGGCAGCTGAGGTCCACTCCCACCGTTTGCGTCTATCTCCATATTGTTCATATTCTCGATCAGTGGTGATTACGATATTACAAAAAGCAAGGCCAATCACCAGGGCAGACCTTCACGCAGCTTTGCACAGATCTGCCGGCCTGGAAGTATGTACCTGAAGTACAAGTGGAAGTACACATTGACCCGGTGGTCCGTCTGTGTCACTTCCATTGGGTTTCACCGGGCGCCATATCTTAATCATCACAAGAACATATGGCTGCTTGCCATACATCAAGCAATGCAAGATCCTGGCCGGTACAATTTACACAGCATACAATGGTGTGCAGCCTGTGAACAGGTGCCTGGGTGCGCATGCAGGCATATGTGCAGCTTGTCCGTTAACCGTCATGGCACCAAAATCGTTGCTCTTGGCATCGCACGCCGTGTCACACATGTGCCACCTGCTCCGAGCAGCATGCCTCATGAGCCACCCTCAGTATGGTACTGCATAGCAGGCCACAAGAACATGAGTTCCTGCCTGGCTCGTGCTGTCTCTTTAGCCGTGCCGTACGCTGGACAGAGCAGCGGCTGTTGGTGCCCTGTGATTAGCATACTCCGTCTCCTTCCCCCTGCGTTGAGCCAGGCGACGCACCTTGCAGAAGCACCATGAACACGAACCACGTCTTCACTGACAGTGACGTATGTGGGAAAGAAGGAAGGTCGCAAATGAACACCATATGCAATCACCAACCCAAACAAAACACAGACGCGGATTAGCCAGCTACAGTCGCTCCGTCAAATCCGGAGGTATTAGCATGCAGGCACTATTTGCAGCGTGCTCTTGCAGCTTGAGTTACACCACCACTCAACAAATCACACTCCTGAATCACTCCTGATCACTCAAATGAAACACCAATACAATAGTGTACAGGAGTCAGCGTGTACAATCGGACAAGCCACCTGCAGAGATGTGCTCGAGCACCTTCTGTTGGCAGGTGGCAAGTCTCTTCATCAATTACCCACCACCACTCTAGGATGTTTCTTCTCAACAAGCATGATCCGTGGTCTCAAGCAGCACCTGCCTTGCATGTTCCTGTCACAGCCCAACCCAACTGCTTGTACATGCTCAAGGCTTCAAAGCACACCAGAGGCTGGCATGAGGGCGCCAGCACCGCCTTGTTTGAAGCGCTTTGATCACTCTACTGGTATACAACAGCCTGCCAGAGCCTCCCAGGGGCCTCCTCTCCTGAGCAATGCAAATTGACAGACTCCCAAAGAGATCACAAGGTCTCACTTGGACGCGCGCCCCTTGCTCGTGCGCTTGCTGCCGCCATTGCCCTTGCCGCCAGGGGCCGCGCCAACAAACGCGGGCGCGCGGGTGCCAGCCAGCACGCTGGATCGGCGGGACATGGCCATCAGCGACGCGAGCGCGGCCTCATTGCGAGCAGCCAGGTCTGACGCAATGGTGGCGGCACTGGCGGAGGGGCCGTCGGTGGTTGGCAGCGCGGCTGCCGCCAGCGCCTGCGTGACACACATGTACACACACAGACATGCAGTTCCAGGGTCAGGTGACGAGGGCAGCATGCAATTCCCAGAAGCCAGGGTCCCAGGGGCATGATCCGCACAAATCTCACGTAACAATTGTGGTCTTGCTGCATGCTACCAAAGCGCCACAACAAGAACACAGTCCTCACTCCACCCTCATAAGCAAAGCCACTTGAACAAGCAAGCCAGACGGCCAGACAGGCTGCCGCACCTGCTGGCGCTTGAGCGCTGAGTCGTAGTCGGCGTCGTACACGGAGCGCCCCAGCGCGCGCTCCCCAGCCTCACCCACAAGTGTGACATCGTACGGCACCTCACTCGTTTTCAACCCCCGGCTCACGGGGTCACGCTCGCGCACCTGGGGTGTGACCGCATACAGCACGGTGGGATGGGGCTGATGCACGGTCACAATATGCAAATCATGATCATGCAAACACGCACACGGTGTGGAGCTGAGGCGAGAGTGGCGCAAAAATGTACCACCGCACAGTATGCACCAGCAGCACAGCGCACAGCAGCGAGCATGCAGATCAACGTGCGGGCACCACCTCCACGCAGCCGTGCGGGGCAAAGCAGCAACAAGCAGGGCCACGTAGATGAGTCAGAAACTTCAGCAGAGTCGGCGGGCCCGCACCTGCACGCGTGGCGAGCGGCCCTGAAGCATCGCATCCACCGAGTCCTGTGTCCAGTGTGCCACGTACAGTGCGCGCTCCCGGATCTCCACCACGATGGGGAACGTGGGCGGTGCCTTGCGCTCCAGGATCTGTGGAGAGAGAGGAAGAGTAACAAGGCAAGGCAACTGTAACGGGATCTGGGTGGGGTCAGTTTACGCAGCTGGCAAAGCAGCTTAAACATGAGCCAGCAGAACGATCGGCAGCAACAGAGGGGTAGGCAACCGCAGGACAAGGAGATGGGTATTGGTATAATGAAGGTGGACGGTGGAGGTAGGTGGGAAGGTGGTCATACAGTCAGACATGTCAGATAACAGGTATCAGGCGGCGTCAAGCTGACCCTACAGTCAAGTCAATGCTTCGATGGCGCACAGCTGCACACACTGCATGCAATGACGCCGCACTCTTCACTGTGCATGCAGAAGCGAACTCAAAGAAGAGGTGCCCAGGCAAGGGAACTTACCGACTTCTGGGTGCCACGCTTGGCTGCCTCGTCATCCCCCAAGGTCACTGACTGGATGCCGCCCACAAGGTCTGTGTACATTCAAGGCACGTGCCAGTGGCAACCGGGAGCATTAGCCATGCATTATGGGAGGCAGCTAGGTGCTGGGGGTGCTAGGTGCTGTAGTGGGGCGGCTGCCGGTGTTTTAGGCTGGCTTGGTCCTCTAGTGCTTCTGTTTAGATATCGACTGTCAGGCTCCGGCATGCAGACACATCTGTGATACGCCGTGTTATTATTATTATTATTATTATGGGAGGCAGCTGCGGGCCATCCAGGACTGAGCTGCCAGCCCCGTGACAGCAGGGCCCCGCAAACAAAGCATGTGTGTCATCACATTGCCAAAGGCACTGCGCGCACCTGACAGCGTGGGATTCTTGATGAGGTTCTCGATCAGCCGGCCATGTGCGGTGCCAATGAGGGTGACACCGCGCTCCGCAATCGTGCGGCATGCAAGTGCCTCGGCCTCAGTGCCGATCTCATCGACGATCACCACCTGAGGCATGTGGTTCTCAACCGCCTCAATCTGCAGGGCGCACAGGGTTGGGGAGTGGGTGCTTGTGAGGCATGTTACAGTTCGCAGTTGGGAATGGGATCAAGGGCATACACAGAGAGGGCAGTTACAGATCGTGGCATTCGCTCATAATCATGGGACAGCGAGCAAGTACACCAGCAATCGAGATGGGCATGGGAGGCTGGTAGTAGGGGACTCCAGCTCTTGACTCATCACGCAAACCTGGTTGCTGGCGTTCAGCGAAAAAAAGCAGCAGCCACGCAGCCCTTGGCAGCCAGTGTGACTGGCCGCGCTGAACCTGAACTGTACACAACTCTTGGACTGTGAGACGCACCATGACCATGTGCTGCTTATCAATGTCGGAGACCTGCATGCGGCGCGCACCGCCGATCGCCGGGTGCGGCACGTCTCCATCGCCACCTGAGATGGGAGGAGCGTGGTAGGAGGACGCACATCAGGCTACATGGTTGAAGGTGGCTCATATAATAATAACAATAATAACACGGCGTGTCACAGATGTGTCTGCATGCCGGAGCCTGACAGTCGGTATCTAAACACAATCACTAGGGGACCAAGCCAGCCTGAAGTACCGGGAGCCGCCCCACTACAGCACCTAGCACCCTGTTGGAAGCGAGCATCGCAAAGGTTAGCAGCTGGCCGACACACCACCCGTGGTCAACAGCAACATGCTGATGCCACAGGGCACCTAGGCCATACAGTGACGGACGGGCAGGCCATATGCGGGGCGGGCGGGACGAGCATCAGGCCCGGGAGCCTAGGGGTGGGTGATGTGCCGAACCAACTGCGCCTGAGCAATGCACACCATCTTACATATATATATGTATGGTAGGACACACATCATAGCATCGATGTTGCCGGCAGCAGCGGTGCTGTGGGCTCGATGATCATGGGGTAACTGATAAGAGTTATGAAGCAACGCAGTCTGCAGGGATTGTGCATCAGTCCTGCATCAAACATGAGATGCTGCAGCTCGCCAATCCTTCAGCCAACTCACCAATCTCATTTGAGCTGTCCACAATGACCACGCGCCGGTTGAGCTCATCTGCCAGCACACGGGCCAGCTCACGGATGACAGTGGTCTTGCCCACGCCTGGCCGGCCCAGCAGCAGCACTGAATGGCCGCCTGCCAGTGGGCAGCAGTGCAGCCATGTCTCGAGTTGGTTCCATGAGTCATGACACCAACAGCAGCGTGGTGAGCAGCACTTGAGGCTGGGGACTCCAAGGCCATGGTTCAACAGCTGACGCGAAGCACGCGTGCAGCAGCAAGCCAGGGCCCTCACAACCAGGGTTGCTGATCAGTGATCACACAACCTCATTGCACACTCACTCTCCACCAGGTCGCGGATCATGTCGGTGTGGCCCGTGACGGCGCGCCCCACTCGGCACGTGAGTCCAATGATAGCGCCCTTGCGGTTGCGCATGCATGAGATGCGGTGCAGCGTGCCGGTGACACCCGCACGGTTGTCTCCACCGAACTCCCCAACAGAGAGGGCGGCCGCCGTCAGGTCTTCAGCCGTAACCTGTCAGGCACGAGATTTTATGAGGATTCCAAGTTTGGGCATAGATTCCATGCATGTTGTCAGGAGTGATGAGGCAAACCTGTGACGCTGATGGGGCTGATAATGCTGCCTGGTGCTTGCAGCAACGTGTGCTGCAGCTGCTGTGGTAGGAACGGCTTGATCAGACCACAATGAACTGCACTCGTGTCTGTACTGGCTGAGCCCAGGAGACAGCAGTACAGAGAGGTGGCGCTGGTTACACGGAGGTACAGGCAGTACATGGCAGTACAAGCAGTAGGTAGCAATACACGGGCGTACCTCGGCGTCCCTCAGGTATTCACCGCCAGGGCGGCCCAGGAAGCGCGCCTCAGGCCTTCGGCCGAGGTCGAGCACCACTTCCAGCAGCTCTGAGCGCTGCGGGTGGCTTTCCTGCAATTCCGCCAGCCAAATGGCACACATGAAGCGCAGGTCAGAACGATGTTAGGGGCGAGCCCACTTGTGTACAGTAGTGTAAGGAAACAGAATGTGCCAGAATGTGCATGACACGAGCCATGGGTCATGGCATTGCAGATGAGGGCAACAAGCTCAGGGCTGTGGCACGCAGCGCACCAGGGGCTCGCGGATGTCCTCAGGGAGCACCTGGTGATGCAGCAGCAGAGGGGGATTGCGCAGATGGTGGTCAACTTCATAGCCATTTGAAGCGTGCATGCATGCAAGGTGAGCGTCTGTCTTGCATGTGGCAGGCTGAGGTACTAAACATGCAAGCCTTGCAGACCTGCAGCAAGTCGCCCAGGTCGTCGCGCACTAGCACAGCTCCGTTTTCCTCAGGGATGCAGTCGCCATCTGCACGCATTCCGTGCCCGAATTCGAACCAGGGTTTAAGATCATGCGTGCCTGAATTCATTTCCTTTCATGGGTCGTGACTCCACGCCCACTGGCGTGGCCGAACTTGCAGCAATGAGCTTGGGTCAAGGCTCAGAGGCAACTTTTTGAGTGCACATGACTCAGCTGTGACACGCGCGAGGGATCACGCCTAGACCACCTACTTGGGCAAATCTCGGTGCTGGGTCCCACTGACCAGCGCGCTGAGACATCACGAGGAGCTGTCTGTTTACGGGCCCGTAAGGGGCGCTGGGCTGCAGCACTCACAGCCACGCAGTGAGTGCGAGGCATGGGCCTACAAGGACAGTTGCTACACAGCCTCTTGAGCATTTTCTACCAAACCCTAATGTGCAAGACGTTGAGTGTTGAGTGCCTGCTTGTGCTTTGTAGCAGGCTTTGTCCGGCGTAAGCTTCACGCACAATGCGGGCATCAGCATAAAGAACCACGATATTCCCTGATCACACGTGTGGGCGCCAAAGATCTGCATATGCCTCAAAGCGCACCAGCATGCGAGCAGCTGCGCAGACAGACTGCTTGTCCTCAAAAATGCCTGGAGCCCCTTCTCGGACTACCTTGTGCTGACGTACTGCCGTACCTTGCTGCGTATTGCCTTTGTGTTCTTTCGTTTCTGAGCTTGCGTAGCGCTCAGTGCGCAGGCTAGGCACGATGCATATATCCACGCTGTCTGTGCATGCGGGTGAGGGCAACAAGGTGGATGGCTCAGCAGTGTTTCCAATCTTCCAGTCAGCAACATTCGAATATCAGCAGGACTTGGTTAAGGGCGAGGTGGCATATGGCTCGGTCAGATACACTAGATGGTGAGCACCATCATACATGCGCAATTGGCAGATCTGGCATGCTGCTTGTAAGCTGCAGCCTCTGGACCATGCATTCGTGTTATGTTCAATGACGATCTGCACGCCGTCGTTGTCGTGCATGGCAACCATCTATGTGACATGCATCTTTCCATGCTGCGCACAGCAACAACAACCCGTCACAGCTGGCAGTAGCTGCCAAGCTGGCTACTCTGGAGGGGTCAGAGGCAGCCCTGGTGACAGCTAGTGGCATGGCTGCGATCTCAGCAGTGCTGCACACACTGGTTCAGGCAGGCGACCATCTACTGGTGCAGGTGACTGCGGGCCAAGCATACAGACATGCAAAGCTGCTGCCACAGCATGCAGACTGGGCGCACAGGCGTGACATAGCCATGTATGGACCATGCTGTGTGCGTTGTTCGTCACCATACAGGCATCCTCGCTATGGCTCATGCTGAATGGCACATGCGCTCACCACCATGCGGCGTAACCAATGTGGCCACAGTGCCTCGCCGCCCCATGCGCACACCACACCACACCACACCACACCACACCAGTTGCATGGGGCGCACACCACACCAGTTGCACTTGAGTGTGCCTGCATGCTGCGTCCAACCACTGACTTCCAGCCTGACACCCCCTTCCTTTGCAGCCATGCCTCTATGGCGGCACCTACACTCTAGTGCATGTGATGCTGCCGCGCATGGGCGTGTCAGTAACTGAGCTGCCTGAGGATGACCCCGACTCCTGGGATGGCCTGGTGCAGCCCAACACCAAGGTGTGTCAAGCCTGGCTTCCCCTCCCACTGCGTTACCTGAGGCTCAATCTGGGCAGTTGAAAGATCGGTTCAGTGACCTGGCACGTCCTGGCATGGGCATGCGCATGGTTGGCGTGCAGCCCAGGCTCGTGTACACGTTGTTGCACCCATGACAGCTGCTTGGGACCTGAACATGCACCTGCACAGAAGTAGCCCGCCTCCCAGACAGCCCAACTTCAGATCAAAAACCCCCTACCTGCTGCTGCAGGCTGTTTATGTCGAGACCATCAGCAACCCGCTGTGTACAGTGCCCAACCTGCCAGCTGTCGTGGCACTCGCGCGCACACACGGGCTGGTGTCAGTTATTGACAACACGTTTGCATCCCCGGCCAATGCACGGTGTGTGTATGATACATCCCGAAGCTCTTATATCCCAGAACTCTGAACCCTGAACCTCAACTTCGGAGCCCTGGGCCTGTACCCTTCAGGCCACGTGGCACATGGGGCTGTGGGGAGGCTGCTGTGTGGGGTGCTGTGGTTGCGCAAGCATGTGATGCGTCCAAGGCGGGGCCCGAGCTTATGAGTGACTGTACAGCCATCACTCCCTGCCACCTGCAGTACAGCAGTTACCAAGCACGCATGACACACTGAATGTGTGTTTGCTGCGCTTGGCTTTGTGCGCAGGCCCATCGAGTGGGGTTTTGATGTGGTGGTGGAATCCGCGACAAAGTATTTGAACGGACACAGCGATGTGATCGTCGGCGTGGTTGCAGGCAGCAGCACAATGGTGGCCAAGGTAATGAAGGAACCTGGGGACGGTTCTGGTAGTATCTAATCATGTCTTGTAGGGTGCCGCCCATTGCATGTGTGGTGTGCAACAAGGACAAGGAAATCCTTCAAAGCGCGTGCCCGATTGCTGCACTGGGCATGTTCTTTCTGTTTATATATATATATGTATTATATATGTTCTTTGTGTTTATAAATATGTATATATATATATATCGCATGCATGCATGCATGCATGCAGGTGACGGCTACGCTGAGCCACCTGGGAGGGTCTGCAGACCCTCACGCGTGCTTCCTGCTGCAGCGGGGCATCAAGACGCTGGGGCTGCGCGTCGCGAGGCAGAATGCCAATGCGCTCGTGCTGGCGCACGCGCTCGCTGCCCACCCCTCGGTGCGTGCGCTTTACCTGCTGAGCCCCCCGCCGCCCCCTTCCCCCCTTGCGCACGGGGTGGCAGGATAGCAGTGCGCGTTAGGTCAGCCGTGCACAGGTTCAGTGGGTACAGTGTAGTGCACGGCGTTTTTTACTTCTCCCTTGTGCAGCAGAGCTCGGGCCACCCATCATTCACTGGGTTCCTTTTGCGATGGCCGTGTGTGCCGAGACCTGTTGCTCGGCCTGTGCCACATGTCTCCCTGTTACTCTGTCACTCTGTCACTGCAGGTCCTGAGGGTGCATTACCCAGGGCTACGCACGCACCCCAACTACGAGGTGGCCACAGCGCTGTTCACCGCGGGGGCGGGAGACACGGCGCCTGACCCTCACGCGCTGTGTTCGCAAGGAGGGCAGCTGGCAGCCACGCTTGTGCGCAGCAGCAGCACGGGGGCAGGTGCCGGGCGTGCATGCCGGGGTGGGTCAGTGGGCGGGAGCAGTGAGCTGCCCCCGCTGGATCGGCGCAACTTGATTGGCAGTGCGGCTGCTGCTGCTGCTGCGGCCGGCGCCAGCGCCAGCGCAGCAGGGGCAGCGGGTGCTGGGGACAGTCAGGCGTCTTGGGATTGGGAGGTGGAGGGTAACGGGAGTGCAGTAGCAAAGGCGGGGGCGGATTCAAACGCGGCAGCACGACCAGCGGCGGGGCATGTGGCCACCACAGCAGGTGATGGCAGCCACACAGAGCGCAGCTCTGTAATGGCTGCACGGCCCGTGTCAATGCCGGGCTACGGCGGCGTGTTCTCCTTCGAGTTGCGTGGTGGTGTGAAGGCGGCGGAGGCATTTATGGGGGCGCTCACACTCGCAATGGTGGCCCCGAGGTTCGTGCTGGGGTGCTGTGACTGTGGCTGTGACTGTTGCATGTATTGGGCGTATCGTGCTTATCGGTGCATGCTTGCTTGCTTGAGGGATGCCTGCGTGTACAGCGGGTAGTATCAAGTACGCTGCAGGGCATGCACAGCATGCACAGGTCACAGCCATGCCTGTTCCTGCCTTCCCCATGCATGCCTGCTGCTCCTGCGGACACGAAATGCACCCGCCTCCCTTGTGCCTTCCTTAACGCGACTTGCTTTGTGGCTTGGTGATGCTCGTGTCCTGGGTGTATGTATAGTCTGGGTGGCGTGGAGACCCTTGTCACAAGGCCTGCAAGCACCTCTCACTCAGGCATTGCCCCAGACCTACGCACAGCCATGGGCATCACTGATGGCCTCATCCGGGTTGCTGTGGGCATTGAAGACACCAGCGACCTGCTTGCAGACTTCCTGACAGCAGCAGGCATGGCAGCCAAGGTAGTGGCATAAAGCGGCATAGAGCTCTACAGTGAGAAGCAGTTAGTTGCATGGAACAGTACCCGCAGGAGGTGGGAATCGGGGTGAAGCTCTAGCCGACGCCTGTGGAACCGGCTGACAGCGGGGCTGACAGTGGCCATGGGTATAGATGGAACAGTACACGTTGTACCTTCAAGCAAGGAGGACAGGTGCTGTATGAGACGCTGATACCTGGAGCCTGCCGGCTGGGTGCAGGGATTGAACTGCTTTTGGCCCCCATCAGGCACGGCACGTGGGTGTGCACGGGGTTTGGCGGGTGGGATGGGGGGGGGGTGAGGGGGCACAGGAAACAGCTGCATGCAGTTCAGGAGAAGGGCGTCCCGTATGGACCTGCCAGGCAGGCGTCACATGCATGACATGTGCCTAGCATGTGTGGACGGATTTTGTGCGGAGGCTGGATTGTGCTGCATGCCCGGTGCTTTGTCTACAAGCAATGGGTATCACGAGGTTTGCTTGAAGCACCAGCTTCCACTGAGGCACAAATCAACTATGTTCTGGGCAACTACCTGTGATAGTGCTCAACGGATTGAAAACGTAGTGCACAAGAAGTCAGGTGAAATACTTTTAAGGATAACATACTGCTGCATATGATGCGTAACTAGTCCCCAGGACGGGAATGCGGCCAGATAGAGAGTATCAAATGGAGGGCCGACTTCTGCCTTTCATTTTCGCGATTGCGTTAACATTCATAAGCACGTGCTGCGGTGGGTATGCTGATGGCAGGCACGAGTGTTGGAGAGCGGCGAGCTTGCACAACCAACTATGCTGCAGACAGATGTCGTGCATACGGGTGCACCTGCCCAAGCAGATCCCAGCTGCACGATGCGTGAAATTTGATCGGAACGGCGGAGTAGGATCGGACCGGTGTGTCTGCGCGATCGCTGCCCGCAGGCCAGGAGGTCCTGCTAGATGCATGCACAGAAGATGCGGTGCTTCCATATCCCTTCGTGATGTCGTCCGACTCAACTGGGGACTTCAACCTTGAGTGCAGGTGCGGTCCCTGCGGTTGTATTGTCAAGAATGCGTGATGCGAGACGCTTCAGTAAAGTAGTCCATGCTCGCTGAGGGTGCTGAGTGCCCATCATGCTGATGCACATGTGCATGCAGGAATGGCGTGTTCTTCCTGACAAGGTAGGCACGGTATTATCAACCCTGCTGCTGCCGCCGTCACCCACACAGCATATGTGCTGTGAGCTTGCATAGCAGCATGGCAGTGCGGTCGGCTTGCATGCCAGCATGCAGGCTCGACCACTCAACAGCCTGCTCACTGGCTGTGCACAAGGGCGACTGCCGGCATCACCCACTGTACCATGTCACAAGCTTGCAGCACCAGGCCCCATGCACATGTGCCATGCATGCACATTTGTGAGCGCGTCTGCAGGTGGGACTTGCAGGTGGTCGCTCTCAATGTGGGTGCCCGCTCCTTGCGCGTGCGCATGCCACCGCTGGGGGTTCAAGCGTGCGCCCCCGACGCAACATCCGTTGTTGCCAGGACGACCCTGGCCCTTCCTAAGGTGACGCCGATACTGCTGTGCATCCTGCTTGACCACCTGCAGGCTGCTCGACTGCATCAGGCAGGCCTCCACCAGCAGCGGGTGCACGTGTTAAGAGTATGGCTGCAGACTGACAGGGCATTTCCCCCGCAGCTGCTGAAGTTGCCGCGTGATACCCCATGTCCTCCTTCAGGTTATGTGTGACGAGCAGTACGGGCAGTACTCATGGCTGAGGCTGGCAGACTTCACAGTGGCGGTGGTGGAGGGCCGTTTCCAGACCCTGAAGGCAAGGCCTGCCAGCATTGCATTGTACTGCCGTTGTACTGCCCTTTATGTTGCAAGCTGCATGCACCTTGTGTGGATGACGGGGTGCATGGCGGGCGGTGACTCGGTCAGATTGATTCCCTGCAAATGACCTGATGCGGCAAATCAAAATGCATTCGTTGTGTCAGCAACAGCAGGAAGCACACTGGCATCCATGGCATGTGTGCACCGCGGGTCGCCTGTTACATGGCTGTCATGCAGGTGAATACCTGGTCCGTTTACATGGAGGGTGTGTCTAACCAGAATACCAATCCATGGTGCCGCGGCTGCTGCGCTCCTAATGCAACATATGAGACGTGCTCTGCCCGGAGCTTAGGCGGCGGTTACTCAGCGCAGGTTTGGCAGCTACAGCAACTGCCGTCAGGAGGCAATGCCTGTGGCTACATCCTAGGTATGCATGGTTGCCTGACGGCCCGCCCGCCCGCCTGCCTGCCCGCCTGCCCGCCTGCCTGCCTGCCCATCTGAACATCTGACATCTGCCAATGCCTGCCCACTGATGTGCGCCTGCCATGCCGCTCAACCTGGCCTGTGCCATCATGTGTGCTGCCGCAACGCATGCAGCAAGCATGACCATCCCTGCTGGGCATGGCACAACAGCACCCGGGACATACCCACCAGCCTACTATTTGATTGACGTTCCTGAACGTGTGGCGCAGAGCTGACGGTCGCCCCCGGGGCCTGTGCATCTGCATTCCTGTGCGGCACGGGCACCACCAGCGTCTGCAACCATACGTACGCATCCGTGTTCAGCACACCCTCGACAGTCCCGGTAATGCAAGACATCACTCTATACTTTGACATGCCGGCAAAGATCCCACCATCCCCCCCGGCTCCCCCTCGGCCACCCAGACCACCACCACGGCCCTCCCCGCCACCGCCCAGACCGCCCCAGCCCCCACGCGCCCCAAACCTACCGCCATCCCCCCCAAGGCCACCCCCGAGCCCTCCCAGTCCCCCCGCCCCCGACTACATCTGCCCCCCGGACCTCACCGTCCCCTACCCCTTTAATGTCTCTCAGTATGAGTCCAGCA
>BDCZ01000355.1:51451-65590 GCA_001662365.1 Chlamydomonas applanata | reverse complement strand
CAATGTTCATGCCTCCGCCCCCACCCCCCACCACCACCGACGCGAGCCCGCCCCCGTCCGCCGCCCCACCCCCACCCCCGCCCCCACCACCACCCGCCGCGCTGCCACCTGCGTTGCTGTGTATCAGCACCAACCGGCCCCCCTCCCTGGGCATGCCATACCCGGGCGCAGCAGCACCGCCATTAGCTGCCAGGGCCACATGGTCTAGCGAGGGCGAGTATAGTAGGCGGGAGGACGGGCGGTCGCGGTCCCCGAGGGCGGGCGGCACGCCCTTGCCGGCCTTGTCTCCAAAGGAGAAGAACTGCGGGGAGCGTGGGGCACGACACTAGGGGTTGGATTGATGGCACTAGGTTGTTAGGTTTGTTGAGTGATCGAACGGTTCGGTTCGACCTTGCATTGACTACTGCAGTGGACTAAACGATGAAGGGATTGCATTCGTGTGAAAGACTGAGAGGGTGCGCGCGTGCAGCTTGTGCCCTGTGGCTTCAGGCCCGCTCCTCAGGTGTGTGCCATCCCCCACCCCCCATCCCCACCCCCACGCGCCACGCCCCACCCCAAACAAAAGCTGTGGGCCCACCTGGTGCATGGAGATGAAGACGATGGAGACACCGATCGCGAAGTTGACTGTGAGCTCGTGCGCGAACAGCGCCCACGACATGAGCGCGGTGAAGCAGGTGGCAATGGTGGAGGAGTACTTTTTGAGGATCGTGTCCGCGAACTTGTAGAAGAAGGACGACAGGATGCCCTGTGTGGAACAGGACACAGTGTGTGAAAGGATGAAAGAGGGTGGGTTGGGAGGGAGCGTTGAAGAAGGCAGGGCACAGCTGTCTCACAACAAGATGCTCTCAGAAGACTGTGTAGGAAACAAATAAGCTACACATGACAGCCTGGGCGCACCCTCCTCCTCCCTCAGCTTGCCACCCCCCTAATGCACACCACCCTGAGCCAGTCGATGACCCCTGACCACAGCCCCACGAAAGCAGCCACCACACACCTGCGCCGCGTTGTTGGCGATGAGCAGCAGTGTGACCGCTGACTGGCCACCAAACATGTCTGCCACCCGCTGCCCCTTCCAAGCGCTCACACCCAGTACGGCCGCCGCATTGAACAGCATGCCGTAAAAGTACAGGAAGAAGTTCTGCGGGGCCAGAACAGGGGGGCGCGCAGGCAGGTGAGGCGGTCGGCGACGCAGTGGTTCAGCAGGCAGTTGAGGTGGTACAGAAAAACTATCACGCCCACAGTTGAGTTCAATGTTGCCCAGTGGCATGCCACGCAGTGAAGAGAGCACAGTCACACAGTCACACCTGCAGGTGCACACTCGTGTCCATGTGCCTCTTCAGCGCAAACTCGTTGTACACGCTTGCGGCGGAGGGCACCGTGACGGTGCCCAGCGTGCATAGCAGCGCGGGCAGCAACGGCACCGCCGCCTCCACCGCCTGCGGAGTGCGGCCGCAGTTGGGGAGATCATTGGTAGGTGGCAGGTGGTTGGGAGGTTGGGATGCTAGGCGGTGGTTGGGTGGTGGAGGCACCGACGCCCCTGGCAGCCGCCGCGGAGGAGCAGTGGGGCAACTGCCCAAACAGACAATGCCCGGCATTGTGTTAGTCCTGTAGCCACATTTACGCAAAAGCTCTTACTGCACGCTGCCAAATCAAAATGCATGCCAAACTACAGCATGTGTGGTACGTGTTCCCCAGCCTGCGTTCCAACACCCCCCGTTCCCATGAACGCAAGAACGTCATGCAAGATAAAGGAGCCTCCATTGAAAGCAGCCTCCGCACGAAAACAGCCTCCGTACGAAAGCAGCCTCCCATGCAAATAGCCCCCGTGAGAGAGGGGAAGGGCTGCGTATCCCGTACCTGGCCAGTGGGGCAGCTACGTGCCAGCTGGTTCACTGTGATGCCGGCCACCAGCAGGAACAGCGCCTCCCACTGCGGTTGGTGGGCCAGGGGTTGGGGCCTGGTTTAAGCTTCATGGATCAGGGTTCATAGCTCAGGCTTCGTGGATCAGGGTTCATGGGGCCGCAGTGAGGGAGGTTGACAGATACTTCCCATTGTGGCATGGTACAGCGTGCAGCCACCACAGCTCTCTGAAGGGTGGGGTTGGGCGCGGCCATGATCCGTGGTTCAGGGGTCAGGGTCCCTTTAGGCGTACTGTTCAGGGCTCAGGCTGGGGGGTAGCTCCAAGTAGCCAAGCACACTGCCTTCGCTCACCTCCCTCACCCTCTGCCCGCTTGCGCAGCCCGTTACCCCCACCCAGCCTCCGCTCCCCCCTTTATGCCTTTTACAAACAACTGAACACCCCTCTGCCCCAGCTGACAGCTGCTCCTTGACAACCAGCGGCCGCCTTTGGTCATGCGACACCATATGCTGGTATCGTGAGCTGCCATGACATGCATATGGTAGTAACAGGACAACAGGAGCAGCCACACAGGAATGCACCCTGCCAGCCACCTGGATCGCGTTGAAGCGCCGCTTCATGACCAGCCGCATGAGCAGGGCGATGGTGAAGATCTTGAGGTTGCCCAGCATCTTGGTGGTGGTGGGCCGGAAGAAGAGCTGCGGGGGGCAGGGGCAAGGGCAGCAGTCACACCTGGGATCGCGGCAGCCGATCAGCCATCAACCACGGAACGAGCTGTTGAACAGTCAGGCAGGCGAGGGGATGCTCACGAAGAGCAAACGGGACCAACATGAGGGCATCCAAACCCTCACCATGTGCACGTAGCCCCTGCCGCTCTGTGCACCCCCCACACGTGCCTGCATGCGGTGAGGTCCACCCCACACATCCACCGTAGCCACCTGCCTGTCTCCTTTCCAACCGCTAACCGCCTGGCCACCAACCACCCAACTGCAAAGTATCAAACCACCAACTGCTCCACCTCCCAACCGCCCAGCCGCCAACTACCTGCATCGCGAACTTAAGGTAGTTGTTGACTGCGTACAGCAGCGCCGGCACCACCAGCAGCCGGTTGTGGTGTGCGTCCACGATGAATGCTCTCAAGCTGAGGTACATGGGTGGCCCTGGCCGGCCAGTGCCCTGCGTGGGGCAGCCAGGGAATGGGAGCGCAGTGGGCCATGGGCGCACAGGTTCCATGTGATGGCTTCAGGTGCCCTTCAGAGCCCGAGGTTCAGGTGCCCTTCAAGGCACTGAACCCAGCTGTTTACGGAGCACTGTGTGCATACAGCCATGAGGAGGCACGAAGGTACAAAAACCTAAAAGCACGCCTGAGACTATGTGAAGATACTCCAACGTTCAGGTATACAACTTGAGGACATGTCGTACACAGGATTGTGTGAAGGCACATGACAACATGATCCCATCACCCAGCATCTGGGCCAGCAACCCAGCACCTGAGCCAACCTTGCAAATCCCACGCACCAGCACCAGCAGCGTCACGAGCGCAAACACCACCTTGGCCAGCTCTGTGAGCAGGTTGACTGACACGGGGTTGAACGAGTAGCTGCCCGCCGCGTTCTTACTCATGTGCACCAGCACCGGCTGCAGGCCTGCGCCGCGGGGATGGGATGGGTATGCGTGTGTGTGGTCATGCACAGCTGCACACATTTCCCCATCCACTCCAGAACTAACTTGACCTGTGTGCCTGTTTCTATCCGAAGGAATGTGATCTCAGGCATCCCCACCGCCCACACCATCCGCGCTCGTTCACTCTGCCTCACGGCGTGCACACACCCATGTGCCACACCGAGCGTATGAGGTACACCGAGGGATACTACGCAGCACCCTTATGCGCGCACACCTACTGTCCAGACCGTGTGCAAGACATGCAGCCCTGCTGAAAACCTATACCCTGAACCCGGTCCCTGCAACGCCTGAGCCCTGAGCTACGTCCTGGTCACCCTTGCCGCCACTAGCAGCCAGCGGCTACCCCAGGCAGCAGCGGGCCACCGCTTGCCGCGATAGCCAAGAACGAGGATGAATCCAGCAAGGTCCACGAATGCTGCTAGGCGTGGCTCATCAACCCCCCGGGATCCAGCGGCAGGAATGCTGCAAAACTGATGTAAGTCCAAAATGATAATAGTCCAAAGATTGAAAACCGAAAGGACCCAAAAGGACTGCAGTGCCAGTGCACTCACTACACACCCAAAAGGAGGCCATTAAAATTCAGCGCCACCTGAAGGCGCATCCAAACACGTACCAGCTGCTGCCACCAGGCTCAACACACTGCCCCCCACGCACCTAGGAAGAGGCAGTCAAGGGCCACGAGTGTGACTTTGAGCGCGCTGCTGGCTGCCTTGTGCTTCTTCTCCAGCTGCTCCGCGTACGCGTGCACCACCTGCGCGTGGGCCCCGCATGGACGCATGGCGCGTGAAGCGCATGGTGCATGGTGAGGCGCAGAAGTAGATGAGATGGCATGCATCTGTTGTGTGCGTGATGGCAGAGGCAAGTGTGCCAGAAGTGCGGGAGGCCGTGTGTGGCCCGGGAGTGTGTGGCCGCCCGACACGTCAATTGCGCGGACATTGCGTCAGGTGCCATGGCCGCATGGCGCCGCATGGCGTGTGGTGCGTGGCGCATAGCTCGCGGCGCTTGGCGCCTGTTGTGTACATGTGGCATTATAACTTTACAAGCGAGGGTGGTGCCATCCAGAAGACATACTAGATGTCCGCTGCTGTGGAGTTGCAGCCCCAGCACAAGCGTGCTGCATGCACAGGCGATTCAAACGTGCGCTGCAACATGCGGTGCAATCCTACTGTGTCCTCTGCAGGCCCATATGCAGGCATGCGGTGCACTGCTGTGCGGCAGGTGTGTGTGTGCGCGTATGTATTGCAGCCAGTACAGGTGCAGGTGCTATCAGCTGCTTCTGATATGCCCAAGGTTGCCACTGTATGGCTGCATGCTGCCAGCATGCAGCGCAGGGCTTGCAGGGGCCTGCTGCCATACCATCGCAACTGAATTCATGCATGCATGACTCCATCAGCTGTCCTGCGGCATGAGATCTGCAGCACCAGATCGTGCTGACCATGCTTTCAGAGCCTCGCTGTATCAGCACGGGCGCACGCACTCCGCAACGCGGGTCACTTGCCTCGCCCTTGACCTCGGCCAACTCTGACATGGACCCCAGTGAAGAATTCATCCCGCGACGAAGAATTTTGGTTGGATTATTGCACGGTGGCAGTGCTTGCCAATCCCAGACAGATGCTCGCGCCTGTGCCAACTCAAGCACACGTGCATGAGCGTTCGTTATACATTCTAGTTGTTATCCCAGCCTCTTTCAGAGTCGTCAATCGTATGCCTGCAAGGTCATCCAGGTACACAGCTCGTCATTTGCGCATATCCATCAGCTTACAGCAAATTCAAGCATCGCTGTGCACCGGCATGCAGGGATTGAGCCAAGGGTACGAGTGAGAGTGGGATATTGCAAATCGTGCTCGTTTGCCTCGTCCACCCCTCGCAAACGGCTGCCTGAATGCATCATCTACACGCAGCATCCTGTTAAAAATGCTGGGGTGTAGGGTTGTTTGTAGTTTGCCTTTTGTCTTCGCATGGCTCAATGCCGCAGTGGGCACGTCGTTCGTGAACCAGGATGCGGCAGTACGCATCGTGAGTTCAATTTGGTGTTGTTTTTACCCCAATGTCGCAGTCCCACATCGCTTGCAACCTTGCGCGCCATGCCAAAACGCAGATCTACCCTCCGGGCTACCGCACACAGTCATTCACGCTGGCCATGGCAGGTAGGCAGCTGAGGCACCTGCTGGCGCCATGTATCAATCGCATGGCACAGCGGGAGCCCCTATGCACCTGCCAGTGTGCATTGCAGGGTGCATCTGCTCCTGTGTCTGCCTGCTGAACAGCACACGCAACGTCCTGGTTCTCTGATCGCCCCACGGCGGCGCACAGGCACGTCATACAAACATTTCCAAAGTGCTCCCGCAGACCCGTACCTGCCACTCCAAAGCACCTGCCTGCCGCTTACATGCCTCTGTGTGTACTGCCGTGCACTGCTGTACCGCGGCAGACTTTGGCAAGCCGCTGTACGGCGGCGTGTTGGCAGGCCGCGTGGTGTATTACAGCGAAGACCCAGCCATGAACCCGTGGGGCAAGTCAGTGCGCTGTGCGGGGCCCACCGCGTGCCAGTACGGCTGCAACCCATTCACGGTGAGCAGCACACACGTTGCATGCACGCATGGGCACACGCATGCAGGCACGTCCATGATTGCATGCCCGCACACACATCAAGCAGTAGTGGTGAAGGGCTTGTGGGGGCGCCTGGGTGCGCACTTGTAACTGTTGCTGTGGACCCATGGTTATGACTCGGTGTGGCAGTTGTGGGTGACCCCTGTATGATGGGTCGCTGCGGCTGCTGTGGCCGCCAAACCGACCAGCGCACAGCCAGCAGCGGCAGCAGCAGCAGCAGCGGTTGCAAAGGGAGACGGCGTATGGTGCGCGCACCACTTGTGTGCCCCATGACGCTTGCTGGCTTTGTTCTAGGCTACAGTAGGCAGGCTGAGCTGCCTGGCTCTGCTGCAGATGTACACACGTACACGTGCCTCATGCCGCACCCCTGGCTGGTGCTGTAAAGCATGCTTCATGTGTGCGACTGTGCGTGTGTGCTGACGGAGCGCGTGGTACCACCGGCCCTGCCACCCGCCACAGGGCACATCCCCCGCCGTGAACGTGACCAAGCCACCTGGCACTGTGCTCATCTTCCTGCTGGACCGCGGCCCACGTGCGTGGTTCACACTCCAATATAAATTATGTATTAGTAAAAGTCTGATCAGGAGTCCAGTAGTTGATATGGGGCTGCTTCTTGCTCAGAATGTCTATGGCACCGACGGTACCCGCCCCTCATGCTTGCTGCCCCCTTGCCAAAGGCCCTTGGCATGTCAATCGATCAAGTGCGCTCGGTGTGCCGTGCACCAGACTGTTCTGCGCCCTGTACCGCTGTACCGCACCGATGTACCGCACTGTTGGGCTGGGCGCTGGCCTGTCGTACTGCCTGTTGTACTGCAGGCGACGCTGCCGTTCCGTGCTATTTCCTGACAAAGGTGTACAACGCGCAGCAGGCAGGCGCTGATGCGGTGCGTATGCAGAGGAACGGGTGGGTGGGGCGGGGGCTGGGGGTGGAGGAGGGCGAGGAGGGAGGGGTCGGGGGGACTGCGCCTTGCAGAGGGAGGGTGCAGGCAGGCTAAGGAGCAGTGCAGGGGCAGTGCAGGGTGTTGGTGTCTCAACTGCCCTGACCCACCACGCCTCGTGCGCCTGGGTCGGACCCTCGCCCTTACGCCTCAGTAACCCTCCACCACCTCATTTTTGATGGCAAGGAAAGCAATCTCAAACCAGCACGCCTGCCAAGACTTGTTGCCTAAAACCGCTGCCTCAGGTGCTTGTGGTGAATGACGAGGATGGTGCGATGTCAACGGCTGTGGTGCCTGATGAGGAGAACGTGGCCAAGTGAGTGAGGGGAGTGATAAGGGTGCTTGACCAGTGAGATGGGGGAGGTGGGGGAGTGAGACGGTGGAGGGGATGGGTGAGACCGTTGTGGGTGGTGAGGGCGGCCATGTGAGCGAGGTAAGTATGGTGGAGTGAGGTGGGACTGTGTGGGAAGGGTGGCACTGTAAGCGAGGGACAGGGTGGGGTGCAGTGGGGGCTGGATGGGGTAAGGGAGCTGGGCGGCAGTGGGCGGCACGCTGTGACGCTGCTGGGTTTGGTTGTTTGCTGAGAAGACGCGAGAGCGTGCTTGCCTCTGCTTGCCCCCCACAGGCTGGCAGACAGCATGCATGCGAGCGCAGGGCTCATCTCCAAGTCGGATGGCCAGCTGATCAAGGACCTACTACGGGTGAGTGGGCTGCTCCTTGTGGTCCGAGCAGTGTGTAGCTATGTCTGACTCCCGGCGTCCGCCCGCACTGGGTGTGCGTGCATGGCCAGATTGGTTGGAGGTCGGAGTGGCGTGAGGTGGGGTGAGCGTGGGGGCGGGCGTGGGCGTGAGGATGGCGGTGGGGGGCAAACGGGCAAGGGGGTCGGGGTCAGGCACACCACACTGCACCCTGTGCTGGTGGCACGTAGCAGGTCAGCTGGTGGCGCGCTTGCGTTGCTGCATTTGCCTTGCACCCATGCACTGCATCAGGGATCACACGAGTGTTTCATTTGGGACTGAGTGGAGCGCATGCCCAGGCCAAGATGGTGTTGATGTGAGAAAGGGGGTGGGGGGCCGCAGGGCAGTGGCCAGGACTTGGGCCTGACCTGGTTTACCTTTGTTGCCTTGCCTTCGTTGCCTTATACCTTCGTTGCCTTACCTTTGTTGCTTTACTATAATTTGCTTTACCTTTGTTCCTGACTTGCTGCTGACCGGTGCGGCTGCACAGGGTCAGGCCAATGTTACGTTGGCGCTGAACTGGACGTCGCTGCTGCCGCGCGCGCCCAAGGTCACGTGGGAGCTGTGGGGCAACTCAAATGGTGCGTCATCATGCAGGATGAATATATTATTAATAGCAAGCAGTATAATAACAATCGAACAAGCAACAGGTCATTAATATGCACAAGGTGTACGTACTAGACGGCTACTCGAACGGTGCGCCCTGCTCGTCTTCTCCTTCTCTCCTTCTGCAACACGCAGTGTGCCTCCATGGCACGATCGCTATCGCTTGATCCCCCTGAAACCACTTGTCGTTGCTACTGTGTGCGCGCAGACGAGTGCGGCACGATGTGCCGGGAGCAGATTGCGTTTATTCGCGCGATGCGGCCGTATGCACGTGCACTGGAGCAGGCAGGTGCCGCCACATTCTCCCCCCACTACTTGGTGAGCGTACTGCACGTACTGCCTGGTACTGCATGTGTGCCACCTGTGCAGTACATACTGTTGTACCGCATGTGTACTGCCTGTGCACCGCCTCTGCACCCGCTGCCCAATGCTGCATCACAGTGCAGTCATGTGCTGTACTGCCACAGCTGGGCTGCTGCTGCTGCCCATGTCTCTTGTGCCTGCTCGTCCCACACTGCCAGATGCATCATGCACTGTGCCTGCACCGCCAGTGCATGCATGTGCCCACCGGCCTAGCCCTGCCGGAGGATTGACTGGCAGTGTCTACTGTGTGTCTGACCGTGGCCGTACTGCTCTGCGGTACAGCTGTACACGTGCCCCACGCAGTACATGGGCAGCCCGGAGTGTGCGTCGGATTGCATCCTGAATGGGACATACTGCGCGGTACGTGTGACTGGCCTGTACTGTACTGCCTGCCTGCGCTGCCTGGATGTACTGCCTGTGTATCTCTTTTGGGTGTCCACAACCGATCCTTACTATGCTTTTGCTGTGACGGTTTTTGAAACCGCCGCAGCCCGACCCCGACGGCTCGATCATGGAGGGGTACCGGGGCACGGATGTGCTAGCCATGAACGTGCGGCAGCTGTGTGCATGGCGCGTCGCCGCGGCCGCCAACTCCTCCTGGCTCTGGTGCGCATGCTGTGGTACCAACCTCCATGTAACCTGCATGCGCTGCGCGCTATATATCATACTCATCTCAGTCCCATACAGCAGCTCTGCGCTGCGCATGATGTTTGATACGGGTATTTTTTGGCTGCTTGATCAAAGTATGGTGAATCCTTTGAAGCTACACCTGTCACACGCACTTTTCCATTTTGCGTGTTGTACCATGGCTCCCTGGTACTGGCATGCGTCCCTGGCACTGGCACGCGTGCCCTTGTTGACCTGCCTGGCTCACATGCAACAGAGCACCGCCAACATGACAGCACGCCCTGACCCTAGTCTGAAACCATGGATTCCAAACCGAGGCCCTGGAATGCTCCCTCTCAGCTGCAACCTTGAATGCTGCCAAAACAATGTAGTCCCTGCCACCGCCACGTCCTGTTCCCTAGTATAATGGTTATGTTCTTATGGCTTCTTTCGTGATGTTCTGATAATCTAAGCTGAAGCTAACCGGTTTTGTGCCCCCCACAGGTGGGATTACATGGATGCCTTTGCCTCCAACTGCACCACTGCGGCCCTGGCCTACAACCACGAGTGCGCGGCACGTGTGTTTGCAAGCCTGGGCGGTGGCGTGCTGGCGGCGGGTGGCGGGACGGCCGCATGGGCCGCATGCATCGCGCAGGGCACGCCGCCACCCGGGAATGACACGGCGCTGGCGGCCGGCAACATGACGCTTCCGCTGTTTGAGCAGGTACCAGGCCTGTTGGGGGGCTTGAAGAGGGGGGCCAGGGGGGAGGGGGGGGACTCTTGTTTTTCGGTGGCGTCTGTTTTTTCTGTAGGATGGGCTTCTGTTGAACGGGGCTCATTCAGCAACAGCGTATGTTCAGGTGGGGTGTCTGGTTTAGTTGGGGTGTGCTGATGTGGCCAGCCAGGCCGCTGGTTGAAAGGGGGCTGCCAAGGTGCTGACCTCAAGGTGCAGAGGCACACAGGTGTCAAGGTGCAGGGGGACGGAGGTGCTATGCCTGGCATCACGATAGGACCTTAGGGCCTGCAGGGGCTGTCTTGGGGTATGGGGCGCTAGCTGGGGCCTGGGCCTGGAGGAGATAAGGACGCTGGGGCGGTGGGGTCCTGAAGGCTGGCCACACATACAGCGGGCCTGGGTGGGCTGCGGTCACAAGCAGAGTGTGACCACGCTGGGCCGCGCTTTTCCTGCACCCGCATGCGTGTGGTATGCGTGCGGCATGCGTGGGGCAGCATTTGACAGCGGGCATTGGCCGCGTGTAACTGTGTGCGCGCAGGAGCTTGACTCGCAGCACGGCAGCGACACCCAGGACCCTGTAGCCATCCTTCCCACCATCCGCATCAACGGCAGGAACTACCGCGGCGCACTGGACACGGGAAGTAAGTCTTCTGGGTGGCAGTACCGGGCGGTACAGGGCGGTACAGGGCGGTACAGGGCGGTATGGCAGCGCCATGGACGAGGGCAGCGAGTGTTTGCTCTTGTGTTTTTTCGAACGCAGGGGGTTGGCACCGGACGTTGCAGGGCGGTAGTCAAGGTACTGTGCTGAAGTAGGTGGAACAAAGCGTCTCCATGTGAACCGCCACGTGAAGCAGCGCAATCAGGTAGCACAAGTTTTATTTGTTGCCAACACTGTGGCGTGTGGCCTGGCGTGTGGCGCAGGTGTGATGCGCGCGCTGTGTGCCGCGTTCCCTCTGGATGCCGAGCCAGCGGTGTGCAATGAAAAGTGGGTGAGTGACAACGAGTGTGAGGTGGGCGGCCCTGGCTACGTTGCATGCCGCGTCGGGTGAGTGCTCATTGTTGGTTGGTGGCGGTTGAATGGTGTATGTTTATGGAGTCGTGTGTGGTTTGTGGTTGGGGGCCGGTGGTTAGAGCAATGTTTGGCGGTTGGGTGGGTGCTGTTGGTTGGTGTAGTGCTGCCCTGCAGCGTGATCTCGTGCACATGGTGTTCATGCGGCGTGGTAGCAGTCAGCTGATCACAATAGGGCTGTGCACTGTGGCAGATGTTTGAACCCCCCACCCTCCCACCACAAATCAACCCACAAAACACTACACCACACCTCACCATATGCCGCCTCACCATATGCCACCACACCACCCCACCCACCACACCACACCAGACAACACCAACCCACACACAGACACGTCACCCAGCCTGCCATCAACCCCTCACTCCCCATCACACAACCCTGTGTGCTTGCAGCGAGTCAGTCACTGGCGGCCACACGCGCTGCATCAACACGTTCTCTGGCTACAAGTGCGAGTGCACCGCGGGCTGGGTGCGCGCCGCCACTGGAGACCTGGGCTTGGAGGTGCGGGGCTGAAGGGGGCTGAAGCGGTGTGGGGCTGGAGGGGGCTGGAGGGGTGCAGGGCTGGAGGGGGCTGCAGGGGTGCGGGACTGAAGGAATGGGTTGGGGTGGGCCATACACATCCACCTGAACCAATCAACAAACCAACCACAAACTGCCCCAACCGGTCCCAACCGGCCCCTGCAGGCGTGTGAGGACCTGAATGAGTGTGTGGCCACCAATGTGCGCACAACAGACCCCATGTGCTCCTGCCCTCGCTGCGCGTGCGTCAACACGCCCGGCTCCTACAAGTGCGTCCCCTTTCCTTTCTTTTTGCTGCCTTTGTTACCGAGCTTTGTTACGGTACTGAATCACAAAGGCAGTTGTGGAAACCTTGCCATGGAAACCTTTGTTTGCAATGCAATGTGTGCACCTATGCTACGCGGACCCGACCTTTCCTCATTCAGAAGGTCCTGGGAGGGGGCAGGTTGTTGTCTCGTCAGCTGCTGGGGTGGTGCGACGGACTGCATCCGCACGCACCATACCGCTAACGTCTGTTTCTGTGCACCGCCACCCACCGGTCTCTGTACCGCCACCCATTGGCTTCTGTACCGCAGGTGTACTGGCGAGCTGCCCAATAAGTGTACGCCACAGTACGACTACGGCGGCTGCTGGCGCACGACTGTGAACAACTCTGTGGTGCATGCGTGCGCAGACACGGTTTCGGAGTACCAGCGTCTGGCGTCGCGGGGGGCGATCACACCCACGGACCAATGGTGCGTGGTACTGCTTGCTGGGCAGTACATTCTGCAGCCGTGGACGTGTACTGCCCTGTACTGCCCACCACTGTGGCGTGTGGCCCTGCGTACTGTACCTGCCGCAGGTTTGGGGCTGGCTCCCGCATGGCGCCTGCCCGCGCGCACCTCGGGATTCCTGCGCACCACGAACAGCCCTCCACACAAAATCCTGAACACATCTAGGCACATGCATGCCTCAAACTCCGCCTCTCTTTGCACCCGCAGGTACACGTGCAAGTGCCCCGGCTGCTTCGCACCACCAGCTGGGGCAGTGCCCACAGTGGTGACGTGTGAGCAGCAATGCCCCCTTGCATCGTGCCTGCAGCCTGCAGGCATCTGCCTGCCACCCTCCGATGACCCCGTGCGCCCGCCTGCTAGTGGTGGCGGCTCAGGTAAGGGGCGCACGCACTTCTCCAGTGCTGCTGCTGGTCACATCGTCCTGCTTACATCATGTTTCATGTACCCCGCGGGCTGTGGCCTGCACGTGTTTGGATTGCAGTTGCTGCTCTGCCCACAGGATGCATCCCCGCTTCCCCCATCACATGTACATCCACATGCTCACACAAATGCTCTGTTTCCACCCTGCACTGCACACCGTCCTATTGCGCCCGCTTCCGCTCGCATGCCGAGCAGGCCGCAGTGGCGGCGTATCGATCTGGGGCGTGCTGCTGGCCATCACGCTGACAGCTGGCGGCTGTTACGCGCTCTATGAGACGGTGCTGCGCTCGCGCATGCGTGCCGAGGTGCGTGCCCATGTGCGCCTCGCTTGTGGGGTGACTCATTTTTCTTTTGTGCCACAAGGCTGTCTGGTGCACTGGACCCTGGAACCCACTGCCCTGCTGCCTGGCCGCAGCTGCCGCTCCCTACTTTGCTTCCCCCATCAAGGATTGGGAGGCCTGATGCATGCGTGTCCGTGCTTTGTGGATGACGCATTGGTGGCGGTCAGACGCAGTGCTGTAGATCTATCATACAGTTGCCATGTTATACTTTCATGCCCCATCAGCATGCGGTGCCTGTCCGTGCAGCACGCTTGCCACTGACTGCCCTTGCCCCCGGGGCGGGGCCTGCCTGAGACCGTGCACTAAGCGTGCTGCTCATGCATGGGTACCGCATGCACTGCGTATGTGTACTGTATGTACTGCCCATGCAACATTCTGTACTGCTGGTACTGCATGTATTGCAGATCCAGGACATCATGTCGCAGTACATGCCGCTTGCTGAGGCGCGCGGGGCGGCCCGGCGGCCGGCCGAGGAGTTCACGCCCCTGCTGGGAGTCTCACGCGGCGGGGCCGGGCCCAACGGGGACGACGGCGGGCGGGGCGCGGGCGGGTATGCGCCCCCATCGGCCATGCCCACACCATCAACGTGGGGTCCTCCACCTGGAGGCCCTTCCTCCCCTAGGGCGCTGGGGGCTGGGGCCATGGGCCGCACGCCGTTTGGAAGCCTGTTGCGGCCGTCGGGTGGCGGGGATGAGGGCGGGGTGGGGACTGGTGGTACTGGCAGGGCGGCGAAGGGCGCAGGGGATATGGCTGGGCGGGGGGCGGGAGCCGCTGGGGCGACCGGCAGTGCAGCAGCTGGGGGGCTGGGGGCGGGGGCAGTAGTGGCACCACCTGCAGCTGCAGCTCCCACCATCAGTGATGCTCCCCTGCTTGGGGATGGCC
>BDCZ01000355.1:0-50645 GCA_001662365.1 Chlamydomonas applanata | reverse complement strand
GTAGTTCTGCCTTCTGCCATTTGCGACCCCCCCCCCCCCCATATTGTACCTCTGCTGCCTATCCCTTGTGGTTATGAACTCCTTGGATGAGGCGGGCCCATGTTGCAGCAGGCCTGCCATGGCGCACAGCTCCTGCATGGACTGCGGGTCATGTTGAGGTGTAGCTGTCCGTGCCCCGTGTGGCATGGCTTCATGATGGTCCGCTAAACTGCTGTGTCGCTTCCTAATCTGCTTCGTGGTGCTGGCAGTGCCATTGGGCAGTGCCATGGTGCCTGCTCCTTTCGCCGTGTTTGGTTTCTGTGGTCTGTTCTGGCGGCTCCGCTGGATTTGCGTATTGGCTACTTGAGCAGTGCCTCAGGTCGGGACCATGCGAGCATTCCGTCTTGTTGGGAGCAGGAACACCTGCATACGCTGAAAATCGTGGCAGGGTGAGCTTTGGTAATGGTCTGCATGCACTGGCATACGAGCATCTGGGTATGTAGGACCATAGCTGCAGCTGCTGCCAGTGCTGGCTTGGCTGTCACAGGCTGTTGGAGGTTCCTCGGATGGTGGACGTCAACTAGTGCAGCGGTTACCTTACCCGGGGGCTAATGTATAATTGTGCTCGACTGCTCATGGCTGTAACTTGTGCCTGCAACATGGCTGCTGGCATCGGATGTGGTAGCTGCTAAGTCCAACATGGCCACTTTCGTACTTTGAGTCACTCACGCGTGCACCACATGGTTCAAATAACCAGTCTGGCTGCAGTAGCCGCCGCCTTTTCAAAGCATTGCATGCATGGAGGTCATGCACACTACTGCTGCGGCGTCGCTCGCTGGTGGGTTTCGGTGTTGCGCCACACCCCGGTGGTGATCTGAACTTTGGAACAGCAAATCAGCTCTTTCGATGCGCAGGATCCGAGCGATGCGGCGGCGCTGGGCATCACCACCGGCAGCAGCGTTCTGGCACGGCACAGGGACCCGGTTTGACTAAGACTCAGCACGGCCCTACTACTGCACCTCCCGCAAGCCACGACGCCACGCTCGATGCCCTGCTGAACACGTTGGACGTCACGGCAGAGTGCCAAGCGCCGGCGTCCGTGGTGAGCGTGGCAAGGAAGATGGACGGTTGCGTCATGTGTAGGTGCCCTTCGAAACCCCATCCGCTGTCAAGATGGCATGTACATTTTCACAGACCTGCTGCTTAGCTCCCAGCTCCAGCTAACTTGAGCTGCAGCAGGGGCCTGCGCAGGGGCCAGGATCTGATCTGCTGGCCTAGCTGCAGCCAGCCCCCTGACGATGACTACCCGCTGCTGCCATGCACAGGGCTCCCCACCCCCGCCAGCTGGCGCCCCAAACACGAAGCGCCAGGCGGCGGCCGCAGGCGCAGCCATTGGCTGCCGCTGTCCCGGGGCAGGTGCCTCAGGCACAGAGGGGCTTAATGCGTTGCCAGCATCAGCACCTGCCCCAGCCCTTAGTGAGGGTGCCTCAGTGGTGCTGCCCACTGCAAGGGCCACTCAGCACCAGCACGCAACAGGGCCGATGATGCATGGCACAACTGCCTGGGAACCAGAAGCACACACACTACAGGCAAGGGCCCACTGATCTATAACTGTATGCTCTGCTGGTGGGGAGGTGTGGTGTTGCTGCTGGGTGCGCATCAGAGTTTACCCTGCTCTGGTTTGTGTGGGGTCTTCTGGGCCGCCCCCACATGACATGTTGTACTCCATCCATGCCTGCATAAGTAGTACGGACACCTGAGCTCTTGAGGTCTTACATAATTGTATGGCCATTACCATGCGCTACTACTGCTGCACAGGGCCCTGATGACTTTGGGCCCCCTGGCCACCCAACCCTACCAGCCCAATACCAGCAGCAGCAGCTGCAGGAGCTGCCTGCTCCTCACTACAGCTGTCACCCAGGGTCGCGAGCTAGCTCGGTCGAGGTAGGGGGCCCCTGCCCCCTGCACCACCAGCACCACCAGCAGCATCAGCAGCAACACCACCACCATGCGGCGGCCAGTACACCTGCAGCCCTTCACATGGAGCAACAGCCGGGCAGCCACAACAACAGCAGCCACAGCACGGCACACCCTCACCCTCCAACGGCTCAAAGAGCTAGCCCCGGCGCAGACATACTGCGATCCCTGGGCTTCAGGGAGGAAGGGGACGGGGTGCCAGCAGCAGGGACTGCAGCAGGGGCTGCTGCGTCGGGCCACATGGGTCCGCACCATTGGGCTGATGCTGTAGCGCCTAATAATGGCAGCATGATGATGCATGGCCGTCATGCGGCCACGTACGGTGCAGGAGGGCATGCACAGCTGCATGCAGCCGCCACGCCGTACTGCAGCAACACCATGCAGCCGCACCCAAGCGTACATGGGGCGCACCATGAACCACCGCTCCATGCAGCAGCACATGGCAGCGTGCGGTACAGCCCGCAACCTCCACAGCCAGCAGCCCAATACCAGCAGTACAGCTTGCATCTGGGGACCAGCAGTACCACTGTGTCAGGCAGTACACCAGCAGCAGGTCAGGCACCAGCAGGCAGCTGTGGGTATCCTTACCACCCAACAGCACACGGCCAGGCCCAACAGCCTTCGCATGTACCGCCTACGAGACAAGCTCACTCCTGGCACCAGCATCCCATCACAGGCGTGCCAGCGCCCCACGGCGCACACCACGCAGCCATGGTTGCAGGCCATGCCACACATGGTCCGCCTGGCTGCCACACGGGTGGACCGTCCACCTCCCTGCACCAGACGCACATGCCAGGGTACCCATCAATTGTGCCGGCAGGTGCCACTGTGCCATCTCACACCGCCCCGCCCCACCACGCCATACCCCTCCAACATCCGCCACTGCCAGCCCCTGCTTCTGCACCTGCTCGCCCACCGGACGCACCCCGCCTGGACGGCACTGCAGCGTTGCAGCTGCCACGCAGCCTCCTAGTCGAGCTGCTGCTGGCTGCACTAGCATCAGGACAACCAGCTTCCACTCTGCCCCTGCAACACCTCCTTCAGGAGGCGCCCACTAGAGAGTGCAGCGCCACCACTGGACATGCAGCAGCAGCACCGGCACAGTATGGCGGCATGGGCGGGGGCAGCCAGCACCCCAGGGGTATACTGCAGGGGCCTGAGATCGGGCAGTACGGCAGTACCGCTGGAGTAGTGCCGCTCCAGGAGTGGCCCACAGCCCAGGCAGTACACCTCACTCACCAGGAGCAGGGTGAACACAGTGTACTGCACACGGCCAGCACACCGCTGCAGCAGCAGCCACGGCACCCTGTGGTGCACCCACAGCTGCAGATGCCCCAACAGGAGGCCCCACCACATCACCACCCATCTGCACTGCCACCACCACCACTACCACCAAGAGCACCACCACCACCACCACCGGCCAGTGACCCCCATGGCCTGCCCAACACAGCTCCGCCTTTGCCACCCTCACCAGCCATGCCCCCGCCCCTCCACTCCCCATCAAACTCATGGCAGTGGTTCAGCGCCCTGTGGGGCTCGCCTGCACCGCCAGCCCTGCCACCGCCCGCCAAGGTAGACCCCCTGCTGCTCCCGGGTCCTCAGAATGTGCCTATGGAGCTGAACAGACCACCCTCCCCTCTCGCGCCTGCCCCCCAAGTTGCGGGGCCTGCTGAGTCGGCCAGTGCTGGAGGCTGTGTAGGTATGTGGGCCGAAGGCAGCATGCCGCTGGGGACTTCATTAGGCATGGCAGCCGGCGTGGGTGTTGCTGAGGGGCGGGATGGTAGCGGCGCAGAGTTGGTGCGCCAGGCAGCAAGAGGCCACCTGGCAGCTACTGAGCAGCCCTCGGCCCTCAACCCAGATCACGGCGCTGCTGCCGTGCCCATGCAAACAGCCTCCATGCAAGCTGCCTCCATGCAAGCTGCCTCCATGCAAGCCGTGTCCATGCAAGCCGCATCCATGCAAGGCATGGAAGCCGCGATGCAGGCGGCTGAGGCAGCCATGCAGCGGCTGGACCCAGCCACCATGCCAGCCGCCGACGCGGCAGCCCTGCTACAGCCGAGTGTGACGGCTGGCGGGGGGGCGGCAGGGGCTGGGGCTGGGGCTGGAGGTGGGTCTGCCAGTGGATTGTCAGCCTTGGGGGGCCACTGGGAGGAAATGCTGTGCTGGGCATTGGAAGATCACACATCTGGCAGCAAGGAAGTCAACGGCAATGGTGCTGGCAATGGTGCTGTGGCGCAGCCCACTGATGGGATGTCCCCTCGACCTGATGGCTGCCCCCATCCTGAGCAACCACCAGCTAGTGAGCTGGTTGTAGAAGGGTCGGCCACATGTGCACCAGCTGCAGGCATGCAGCATGTCAGCCCCCCACCGCGCGTGCCCGTACCAAATGGGTGCGCCACTCCGGCAGCGGCAGGGGATGAGGGCTGCAGTACAGTGCGTGCCTTGGCTGTGGCTGGTGCACCGCAAGGCGGTGGGGTGGTGCGGGGTGGAAGCAATGGCAGCGGCAGTGGCCGCGGTGGGCACGGGGCCGGTGGGGCGCAAGCCACCAGCACATGCAGCAGCTGTGGAGGTGGTGGCAGGGAGGTGCTGGGCAGACTAGCGAGGGGTCAGCACAGGGCTGCAGTGGGAGTGGGTGAAGCTCCTGGGACCACCCCGCATGGCGTTGCCCCCACGGCCGTCAAGCGCAGGGCAAACGGTCCGGCCGGGGTGTGTGCTGAGTCCTCAGCCCGTGGTGCTGAAGCAGTCCGGGACCGTGGGGCCTCTGGCAACACCCTGCAGCCCCCAGCCAAAGTCCCTAAGGTGGAACTAGATGTGGAGGAGGGGTTCCCAGTACTTGGCCCTGGGGCCATGGTGCCTCCCGGGGCGCTGCGCTCCACGCGGCAGCCGAACGGACCACATGCAGCAGCGCATGAGCAGCCCATGCGCAGCCCCGCCATGCACATGCGCACTGGGCTGGGGCTGGCTGCCAAGCAGGGCCCGGGCTCAGTGGCCGAGCCGTGCAGCAGCGGCCAGGCAGCGGTGCCTGAGCTGCTGCCACGCATGTTGCCGGTACGGCTGCCCAGCACTGCAGCTGTGGCTGCGGGCAAACTGGCGGGTGCGCTGCTGCCTGCACTGCCAGCCCGCTCACCGGGCACGCCGGCAGGGTCGGATCGGCACCCCCCTGCAGGTGCTACGGCGAAGAGTGCTGAAGCTGCGAGGTCACAGCCGGGTCAGCGGGCTGTGCGTGGCGACAGCAGGAGTCCAGCGCTCGGAACAGGCGGTCCAGGGCTCAGGGGCCACAACAGCAGCGACGGTTGTGGTGGTGCTGGTGCTGGCATACGAGGTGGGGCCACTACGGGGAATGGCAGGGGCGTGGTACCCGGGGCCGCCCTCACTGGAAACGGCGCCGGCCTGTTTGCTCTCCTTCAGCCCCCACGCTTCCTGTCCCAGGCCATGCCCAGAGCTTCATCGGGCACCAGCGCTGGCAAGGGTACCGTAGCGCAGCTCCCTCCCATGGACGAGCGCCAGCGGGGTGGTGGGGAGGAGGAGGAGGACGAGGGCGAGGGGGAGGGGGATGAAGGGGGGGAGCGAGGGGAGGAGGAGGGAGGAGCACCGAACGGTAGCACACGCACCAACAAGCCACACCCCCAGGTGCGGTGGGTTTTGTCCAGCGCTGATGATTGCATGTGGCTGTGTTTACATCCAGATTGTGGTGCTTTGGACCACTACCACTGGACCTTTGCCACCCATTGAGAACCTGTTGCAAACCAACCATCCAACCAACCAACCAACCAACCAACTAACCAAGATAGCAACCTGCCAGAGGGCTTCATTCTTAGTCTGCGAGCTAGCTAACCACACCTGCCTATCACCCAAACAACCCATCAACATGCATGTGATCAGCTCGTGCAACCAACCAAACCGCCACACCAACCTCCAGCAACAAACCCACCAACCGCCGCACAGGTGGAGCGCAACCGCCGTGACGTCATCAACTCCCTCATCAACCGCCTGCGCGCGCTGGTCCCCGCGTCCCCAAACTCCCCGGTTACACATTACGCACGAGGCGGCGACAGGCGGCCCAAGCATGCAGTGCTGCGCGAGACGATTGCGCTGGTGGGTCGACTCACAGAACCAAGCCCAAAGGCTAGACGGGTTATCTTGGCCTCTTCCCTCCCGTCTGTTCTGACTTGTTGTGTGCGCCCTTTGAGTCGTCTTATTCGACAAGTCCGGAGAGCGGGGTGGGGTGCATTTGGGCTGAGAGCAGAGCGTGCTGGTATGGTGCTGCGGTGCCTTCTTGCTTAGGCTGGGGGTGGGGCGGGGGTGGGAGGCGCATGTGCTGTACAGTTGTTCTGTTTGTTTCTGTCTGTCCGGCTGCTGCCCCCTGCCTAGTGCCCACCCCTCGCAGCCACTCACTGCAAACCCTCTTCTTTTGCACGCTTTTATGCACCCTGCGATGTGGATCCGTCCCTTGCCCTCCGTTGGGTTGCAGCATGCTCTCAGTTCGGGCCCGATCCTTGCTTAGCTATGGCCTGTACTTGAGGCTTCTTCCACCATACCATATGATGATATGAAGGGCCCTGCTCTTGATGTACCGACTCTTATCCCACCCCCACAGTATGCACCCCACCATGCACCCACACACATGTACCCGCCATGCACCCTCCATTCACCCGCCACAGGTCGAGACGCTGCGTGCGCGTGAGGCGCGCGCGGCGGCGCAGATGCAGCACCTGCGTGCCCAGCTGGACCTGCTGCTGCATGGGGGGCACACTACTGCCGCTACTGCCACCGCTACTGCCATGCTGGATGTGCCCAGCAGCGACCCCTGTGACCCATGACACTGCCCCTGGCTGAGCTGTTCCACGGCCACTGGGTCTTTGGGGACAGGGCCATTGACCGCCCACTTCACCCCACTGAAACATGTGGGTGCAACTATGCTGGCCGTGCTGTAGGCCAGCCATTGTGGCAGAAGGGGGCAGTCAGCACGCTTCGAGTTGATGGCTGTCGGGCCGAGCTGCCTGCTGGGCAGATGCCTGTGGTATTGGTGGTTTGTTGGTTGGTGGGTTGGTTGGTGTAGTGTGCGCACGAGCATGCGCGACGCCCCCTGTGCAGAAGGAGGTGCCTAGCAGACGGGCGGGAGGAAGCAGACGCAGACGTGAACACTCAGCAGCACTGTGCAGGTAGGGAGCAGGGCAGGAGGCAGAAGAGAGGCGCCGGGACGGGCGATGAAGCAGGGGAGGCCCCGCTGCAGCTGCAGCCTACCCCTCCCCTCCAGATGAGTTAGCAGGACATTGGCGGCAGGGGCCGCTTGGGGCGCCCAGGATGGATGCACGGTGTTGTGAAGTGGTAGCGTTTAGCCTCATCTGTAGTCCATCCGTAGCCGTACGTACGGTAGTACTGCTGTACTGCTGTACTGGTATTGAGATAGAGGAAGCACTAGGCCGCCAGCAGCAGGGACTTTACAGATTGAGAACGACCACAGATATCACACATGTCTGCAGGGGTTGGTCGCGGCATGCCCGCTGCGGTTCCCACGCCTGCACCGATGACTTTTCGGGCGTTCTGTTTGCGCTTTTTCGATTTTGGCTGTGTGGTTCATGCTTTGGCACAAGCCACGTTTCGTTTCCAATTCCAGGGCGCCAGGCCTGAGTAAGGCCTTGAAAGCCTGAGGAGGCGCATTTAGGTTGCTGGATCCACAGCAGCAGGCTGCTGTACTGCCGAGCTGTACAGTACTGCTGAGCCGTACTGGGCTGCACCGGTCACGATGTCAAGGATGGGCGCAGCGGAGCGGCGGCAGTACATAGGTCCTACAGAAGCGGCTCTTTGCATTCCCAGAGTTACCCGTAGGTGCGGACTACAATAGCATTAGCGTGTGCGCTCGATCACGTCTCATTCGTGAGTGTGCTTCAGCTGTCTGCGCCTGGTGCGATGTTGGCTGGGGTCCGTGTTTCATACCTGCAGTGCAAGCGTGCTTACTCACACACGGCTGCGTCACGCAGCTGAGCCGTGTGCAACAGTGCACTACTAGTACAATCGAGCGAAGCAGGCCACGCACACAGCGTGAGGGTGCTAGCTGCATGGCCCCCATGCTGTGTGTGAGGGCGCTGCATGGTTTTGACGGGCTGTGTTCCGGTGGAGTGTGGGTCAGGCTGCGTGCATCTCTCTCTGTGAGCAGAGGGGTGAGTGGGTGACTGGACAAGGGATCGGGCCGCACTTTTGCTTGTGGCCCTTTTGCGAAGATTGCACATCATGGTTTTGCTGCGGATGTGCAGTCGGCAGTTGGCCCATGTACCAAGGCGCTTGGGTGGTTGTGTGCATGGACATGGATGCGTCCCTGGAAGCCGTTTCAGTTCTTTCACACCCTGAGTGGTGGGAGGCTTTCGGTCCACTGTGCAGACGGCGTTGCTGTCACAGCTTTTGGTTTCAAATGGTTTCTTTGCGCATCCTACACACGGCACAGGCCTTTGTGAGGTGTGGTGCTCCCTGCATGCTGCACCCTGTTGCTCATGATGCCTCCCATGATCACCACGCTTGCACAGCTGCTGCTGGTACTGCTATGTGGTTGCATTGGCACAGCACGCAGCCTGCCGACAGTCAGATCTGTGGGCTGAACTCTCCATGCTTCAGCTTCATTCCTCACATGATCCTTCACGATCCTTGAAACGATTTCTTTCTAGTACACTCGCTGTTCCAGTTGGCTTTGCTCAACATCAGCTGGGAGGCTGCCACTCTTTTGTTTGTGTACGGTGTTGTTACTTGCTTGCTCAGTTCTGTTGGCGGAAGAGAGGCCCTTGTAAAACGAAATACTGCAGCGCATTCCCATACCTGTCGCCACTGCCCCGAACAGTCGTTTTAAGTGCATTGCTGCAAGGGCCACAGCACGCAACTTCCACAGTGCATAACCAAGAGGAGCAGCTCAGCTGCTGCCTTAATGCACCACCCGTCCCTAAAGCTGCTTGGCTCAAACATGATGTACGCCCCTGCAAATGGATAGAGTGCATACCCCACGTTCACCTGCAATACCTGCTGCAGCACGTATCATAACAAGTCCGGAACCGTGTGCTTCCCCTCCCCTGTGCCTGGTGGGCCCCCTTGCCCTGGAACGGCTTGCAAATCTGGTCTGTGGGAGCCTTGCAGCGGTGCAGATGCATGCTGTGGTTGCAGCACCGTGGCAGCCGCCTGCAGCGCCGCAGCGACCAGCGGCTGCTGCTGCATGTGCAGCTGTGGCGGCTGTGACGGCTGAGCCGGCTGTGACAGCGACGTACCAGTCAGACCCACCACGAGCTGGTCCAGCGGGCTGGCGTGCTGTGACGCGGCTGCGACAGACGGCGCCCCCGCCACAACTGGCGACGTGTACCCAGCATGCGCTCCGGCGGGCTGTGCGGGCGATGCGGTGACAGAAGGTGTGACTGCACCAGACACCAGGTTTGACCCTGTGGTCTGTGATGGAGAGAGGGTGATGGGGTGGCCGGTGGGTGACACGTTGGCACCTTCTGGCAGCAGCCATGCGGTGGGTAGCAGGGCAGAAGATGTAGGTGGTGTGGCCACACTACTGCCTGTGGACTGGTGAGAGTACTGAGTAGAGAGGGCGCTGCCTGTGGCAGTGGTAGCAGCTGCGTGTACGGGGGTTTGAAGGGGGGTGGAGGTTGGCAAGGGGGAGGGGAGTGGCATCACAGGCATCGTGGCTGCGGCTGATCCTGCCAGTGGTAGGCTGATGGGTGCGGCTGCAAGTGGTGGGCCAACACCAGCCGGGCTGATGAGCGTGGCTGCAGCGGCAGCAGCTGGGGAGTGGGATAGAGTGGCAGGAGGTGCAGGGGCGCCATAGCCCAGCTGCGCACTGCTGGAGGTGGTGGTTTGGAGCTGTGTATGCTGTGTATGCTGTGCGTGCTGTGCCACGTGCGCTCGCGCCGCTTCCAGCTGCCTCTGCAGTCAGGGGAGGGTGAGTGGGAAAATGAAGGTGCGCAGTTAAAAGAACGGCGTGTTGGCATGCGCATGCAGGCGAAGGGTGCCTGGCAGCACCACAGCAGCCACAGCAGCCTGTTCAGTCACCTCAAGGGCATGCGTAACCAGACAGCGCCCCAGGCAACAGCTGCCCCTTTCCTAGAGAACCTAAAGAACCAAAGGGGGAGAGTCCACCCCCCACTCCGTTCCCTGGTCAGGCAACAACAAGGCAAAGGGCTGTGTGCCTCGTGTACCTTGAGCGCCTGATTATGCGCCCGGAGCTGGCTCACGTGCAGCTGCGCCTGCCAGCCAGCGCCCCGCATGCCCGCCAGCGCAGGCGCCAGCACACCCTCCATCATCTGAGCCAGCCCCTGGGTGTACGCACTCGCGTGGTGAAGCCGTGCAAGGGACCGCAGCGATGCAGCCGCTCCGGTGGCTGGCCTGCCGCTGGGAGCAGTAGCTGAGCCAGCTGTGATTGTACTGCTGGCCGCGGCACCCGTGGCCGTGGCACCTGTGGTTGCACCAACGCTCACCGCAGTGCTTGAAGGTGTCCCAGCACTGGTGGCGGCAGATGCTGTGGTGGGTGGTTCCCCAGGGGCTGGTGCAGCCGCCGCTGCGGGGCTGGCGGGGGCCCCACGGGGCGCCCCCGGCCCCGCGGTGGATGCGCCTTGTGGGGGCGCACGCCCCGCCGTACCGCCCGGCTGTTCCGTCGTACTGCCGAGGAGTACACCACAGGCGGTACTGCCCACGTGGTCCGCGGCCGCCAGCGCACGGCCGTACGCCTCGCGCTCCTCCAGCGCCAGGATGCGCTGCACCGTCACAAAGTCATGCAGGCTGCGCGTGCATGGAAATATATGTCGATATGTGGGATTCCAACTTGGAAAAGGTGAGGTGAAAGTAAGCCAAGTTCAGAGGAGCACTGGGGATGATGGACTTGCACGGGGCACAGCACCACAACCGGCACGCCCCTGCCACTGGGCCGGCATATATGTGCCAGTCAAAGGAGGTGTTTGGATAACAACTGTCAGGCTCCGGCATGCAGACGCATCTGTGACACGCCGTGTTATTATTATTAAAGGACAGCCAAGTCAAAGCCCATTCAACTGGGCGCCGCCCGTACATCGGCCTTGATACCTAGACCCGGGCAGCCAAGAGCACCCAGCGTGAAGCAAGGGTCATCACTCAGCCACGAACACTTGAGTTCTCAGCCACGCAGTGGCAGTAGAACTTGGGTTCTCTGCTATGTGAGCACACCATCAGCACACCATGTGTGTGGGCTGGCGTGACATGTGAACATGGGGCATTGGCAGCTGTCTTATAGGGATCGGTGAACTCCTAACGGCTAGTTTTTTCTTTTGGTTGGTTTGGCTGTGCCGATTGGTCGGCGGTGTGGTTTTGGTTTGGCCCTGGCCCGGGGATCGTCGCATCCCTACTCGTGTAACGCGCATCCCGCTCATATAACAGCAGTAGAACTGCACGCCTTCCCTCCCCCCTTCCAAAGCACCCCCATGCTCTGCCTCCCAACCGTGCCTTGCTTCACAACCTCCGTGCACTTGCCCATGTGCTGTCCTCGTTCACCGCTGCGTGGTGCTCTACTACACCGCACTGCACCGCCCCCTGCGTACTGCCTCCTCCCCACCTGCGCTCCGTTGGGCTGCGCGCGCGCACAACGGCCAGCGGCACGTCACGCCGAACGAGTGCGCCCGGGGCCACGACATCGGCTGCAGAGGCGCACAGGCAGCAGAGGGTGGTGGTGTGGTGTGGTGGGCGGATGGGTGTGTGACTTGTCGTGGGTGGGTGGGGGCTGGGGTGGATGGCTCGAAGAGTGCAGCGCAGTCAGGTGGTTCCAGAAGCAGGCGCGGATCAAAGAGCAGGAGCAGCACACAGCCGCGGTGCAGGTGCCAGACTAGGGCCTGCATTTGCCAGCAGCGACAGGGGACGGCAAGGGAGGGAGATAGGGAGAATGAGATGACAGCGAAACCCATCACCCCTGCAGCAGCACACAGAATATCCCCACCTGAAGGCGAGAGGTTAGGGTGGGCAACAGAACCCCAGCCTCTGGCATCAAACGCGCCTCGGCCTCCAGAACCAGGAACCCAACGTTAGCTTTACAACCCTGACCCTGACCCTGACCTTATTGGTTGATGCGTAAACCACAAACCCCGAGCCTCACCAGCGACAGACGCCCGGATGGCGGCCTTGGTGGCAGAGTCCAGGCCGGCCAGCTCAGCGGAGCTGAACGGCTCGAGGGAGGAGGTGAACGGGTCACCGCCCGCGCCCGCGCTCGGCGTCCCAGGGGCCCCTGGCGTGTATGATGGGGGCTGTAGCATGCCAGGGGCCACTGCACCCGCTGGGACTGACTGGAATGCTGTGACCTGAGCAGGTATACAGAGTGAGGGCGGGGTGCAGTGGAGGTTCAGCGTGTGGGGGATACGTGACTGCATTGCTGGTTTGCACTACGGTATGTGCTTGCAATCATCGTTGACATGTTCCTGCTTCCCATGCCATGCACCGTGCCTCTCTTGGGCCTGCCTATCCACAGATGCCCTGCCATCCACACCTGCCGCTGCACCTGGCCACCGGCCCACACCCACCTGCCGCTGGAATCCCTCAACATGCCCTGCCCCCAACTAAGCCCCAACATGTCCTGCCTCCAACTCATCTTCAGATGTCCCAGGACGCCCTCCCCCAAGCCCCCAACTCTCAACCCCCTCAGTTCTTCCCAACTACCATAAGTCCCTTGTCGGCAAGTCGCTTCCTTCCCCACCCACCACAACACAGCGCCCCAGGCCTCGCACCCCACATCAAAATAATGAAATAATGCCACACCCCCACCTGGACCCGCCCCTCCTTGGTGGTGGCATCGTGGTTGAAGGTGGAGAAGATGAGGCCCACAAAGCACTCGTCCAGCATCTGGTACATCGCCTGTTGGTGTTGGAGGTAAACATCACCAGTATAAACCTAGGAGACCACCATGCTCCGGCACAAAGACAGTCACACACATCTGTGAAACACCATATTCTTGAATTTACTTCGGCATCGTTCGATCGGTAGTGCCACATGAGCATTTGTTTCCTTTTGCCAGAGGTGCTACCCCTGCGCCATTCCTGCACTGCTAGGTCTGGGCCTCAGGCTCCGCATGCAAAGACACATCTGTGACACGCCGTGTTATTATTATTCTCAGGTCTGGGCCTCGCACCTGCGTGCGCACATCCACGTGGGATGGGTGCACGGTGATGTGGGGGTGGGAGTGGTACCAGCCCACCACGCGCGTGCGTAGCCCCGTCTCCCTCGACAGCCGCTCGGCGTGCGCGGAGCAGCGCGCCATTTGCTCGGGGGAGGTCTCCACACGGTCCTGCCAGTGTGAGTGTGAAACGGCCGCACGGCAGTACGGGATGTAGTGTGTGTGGTTGGATGCCGGTTGGTTGCAAGCGTTCGTCATTGTAAGGCCGACATCAGTGCGATCGGTGTGTTGTAGATGGTGGGCCGTTCAAGTGGCCACGCCATGTCATGACGGTAGAGAGCTGCAGACCCTGCTGGTGTGGAATCTTAAGAAGCTTCAAACATCAACCTACAACGACTGGATGGCTGGCTCTGGCATATGGATTCCTGACGGTGACAGTGTGAAGTAATGCGGCGTGCAATGAGGTACATACATTTATGACATTACAGAGCTCCGGTCCCAGAAGCGGCAGGCAGGCACTGCGAAGGTGATCAAGTGGTCGTCCCAATGGCAATGCAAGTGATGGATGATGATGCCTGCCGGACTCCGTGAGACAGGATTGGTGGGAGCAGGTGGCCTGAAAACGCCTCTTCACTTCATTGTAGATTGTGGTAGATTGTGTGCATGCGTGCACACCTTTCGGCGGTCGGTACGGATCTGGGGGTATGCCATCCAGATACGGCTCACCCATTCCCCATTCTCATCAGGCTGCGGCCAAGACACGAGCATCATACAGATATGTGTTTGCTGTGGATGCGAACCCTAAAGCCTGGATGCCTGCCGTTCAGTGCGGCCACAGCCATGTCGCTAGCCGTGATGCCATGATGAGTGTGCCATGGCTTACTGGCCTTTAGGCCACATTACTGGATAGTTCAATGCTGTGTGCAACGGCAACAGCATGGCTTGTGCGTGGTGCTCATTGGCCTAGCTGCTGCTGCCGTCACCGCCGCTTGCTTCTGCCGTCGTCGCCGCAACTGCTGAAGCTCCTGTCGCAGCCTCCGCTGTTGCTTCTGCTGCGGCTGCTGGCCCCATCGCTCCGACACGGGACTGCCAGCATGTGTGCCGCGACCAGCTGGCTGTGCACCCTCTGTATGGATGTGCGCCCACCCTATGGCCCCGCATGCAGCCCTGGGCATGCAGCAGGCCCATCGACATGCAAGGCACGCCCATGGCCGGCACGGTGCAGAGCTTACCAGTACGTCGCCCAGCAGCAGTCCCATGATTTCCTCGGCCTCAGTGGTCATCGCATGAGCCATGCACGCCAGGAGCACCTCTGCACCCACACACCGGCGCAGCAATCGAATGTCAACGCGCCTGCAACAGCACTCATGCAGCCGCAGCACATCGTGTGCAGCGGGCGCAGGCAACATGGGGCGGTGGGGCCGCACAGCGGCATGGCATGCGGGCCCCAGCTGCGGGTGGGCATGCTGACTGCGTGGAGATAAGCGCAGCCGGTGCATGGCTTGGCTTGGGCCACTGCAAATGAAACTGAGGTGAATGTAGCCGCCTGCTCTGCCCTTCGATCGCTGGGCCAAGCCATGCACAACCCCCATGTGTGCAGCCCCAAGTCACAGCCTGCACCAACCGCACCCTGCGTCACTTCCACGCGACCGAGCGACATTTTCAAGCGTTTCTGCGCAATGGGCTAGATGATGATCACATCAGGGTTCCTTCTTCAATCGTTAGTTTCGACGTGTTGTTACCATCGGCGATCTATTACCATGAGCTGCAACTGCACAAAGACAGTGCGCAAGGAAGAGTGGGAGCGTGTGGACTAGAACCAAACCCACCATCATGACCATGCATGCAGCATGCAACATGGGGTGAGGGGCTCCATGGCATGCATTGTTCAAGCATACTTACCTGACCGGCGTCTGAGGGTGATCACAAAGGCCTTCGGCGCATCCTTGCTGTGCACATTGCACACCGTGCGCGGCTTGGGTGGCAGGGCTCCTCGTGGGTTCTGCACGGTTCCATTTTTGGATGGCCTGGGATCGCGCTTCGTCGCGCCCGGGCACTATCATAAATAAAATGGATGTGCTGATCCGATCATATGATCCTGGGCTGCCAGCCTGCAGCACTCGAATTTGCCAACGCGCTGCAAGGGACCTGCCTGGGACATTGTGATCTTGGCCACAGACCATTGTGTACCTGCAATGTGAATACATGAGTGTATCTATCATGGCAGCTGCATATGCTGATGACAGTAGGTGTATGAGAGGCGAGGGCAGTTCTATTAATGTTGCACCGCCTGTACCCGACCTCCAACAGATGTCATGAGATAGGATGGGGCAGCGTTGAAAGGCTGTAGAGTGGTTAAACAGCCTGGTGAATGTACTTCTGGTCAGCTGGTTGGTTAGTGGTTCGGTGACAAGCTGCTGCAAGCAGCTTTCGATTGGTTAACGTAATCAGTCCGCTAGTAATTGATTTCTGTGCGGGAGCGACTCACACAGCACTCAGGTATTGTGACGCAGAGAACAGTCTAACTGCTCATTGGAGAGTGTTGTTCTACCTCGTGAGAGTCCTGAAGCTCGCTTCTTCATCTTCAACATTGCCATATGTGACGTCCAGCACGCGCAAGTAATGCAGTGCACCCCACGCATAGCCACCCCCCAGCACCCACTGCATACATTATGCAAGTATGCACGGAGCCAACAGGACCTACAACGGCAGACGCCCAACAAGCAACGGATCATCACACTCCAACTGCTCAGGTATTGCACCGCAACTCCGAACACCAACGTGGCCCGCATGCCACCCCAACCATGCCACCCCCCCCCTCTTTCCACCCCTCCCCCCACCTCCCACCTCACATCCCCCCTCTGCCTTGCAATCGTGGCCTGCCAAGCCTTCCTCATGCCTGCCTCCTGCCTCCCTCCCATGTCTGTCCCTCTCTCTCTCTCCTCCGCCAGCTGAGGCTGTGCTACACAGGAGCAGGCCCTGCGTTGTGACCAGGGGGCAGCGCGCTGCGCGGCATGAGCATGTGGGTGCCACCCGGCATTGCCACGCTCACCAGGGGGTCCCTCTCATGGTTCACCGCCTGTGAGCGTGCGCACAGGGCCACGCGGACAGCATGAGCACACGAGACGCATGGCAAAGGAGCGACGCATGACCAGCACATCAGACATAATAGACCGAGGCAGTGCAGGGTTTGTTGTATGACTCGTGCGGTATGTCATACCCCAGGAGATTGCGCATGGTAATCGGATGTGGGATCGAAATCAGAGGAACAAAAAGTGATGCCCAAACACCCAGGACAATGAGGCCCATGCACATGACACCAGCAGAGTCATGTATTACAAGATTTACAACAGGTGCCACATGCATACATGTGTGGATTGTGTGCAGCTCGTACCTGGCAGCGCTCACACATGCCGGAGATGAACCACTCGCGCAGCCGCACCGTCACACGCTGGTTGTAGTTGAACATGTACGTGTACTCGTGGCCTGCGCCATCCAGGAGGCAAGCCGGACACCTAGTCACTCATCTATTCCTACTTCAGGCAAGCAGGGAGGCAACACCGTAATGAAGCTGAGGCCAATTGATCAGCTGGTCGCCCAGCCGTGGTAGATGTGTACGGGTATCAATGTCAGCTCATCACCTGGCATCCCCAGCTGCATCCGGCATGTGGGGCACGTGTTCTGCCGCGACAGCCACTCCGCCGCACACGCCTTGTGGAACATGTGACCACAGGGGAAGGCAAGCGCAGGCTGCGGCTGGCGCACATCTTCCATGCACACCGCGCACTGCTCGCCATTGGCGAGCACTCCGTCCGCTGCATGCGCCAATCAGGGATTGAGCCGTAGCGTTGAAAGGGCACAGAGGCGCAGCACAGGGCAATGTTATTCACCTAACCCAAGGTTTGGACCAGGGCACCAAGCAAGGGGCCCACTGAGCTGGTTGAACCCAGCCAAAGGTCATGCAGGCAGCAAGAAAGGAGCAGAGCAGCCCAAGTGCATCATGCAGCACTGCCCGGTGCCCGCCCAACGCCCGTTACCCCCACAGCCCGGCAGCACTGTCGCTGGCAGCGTGTCAACGCACCAAAGCGGCTGAATACGACGGTGCCATCGCCCGCGCAGCACGGCTTCAGGTCCGCAAGGAGTTCGGTCATGCCCTTCAGCCGGTGAGCCGGCACCATGGGATCCATACATGGGGAGGCTGGTGGTACCCGACGCTCGGCCAGGTGCGACTGCATGAACTTGACGCGTGCCTTGAAGTCGTCGCGGTCAGAGTCGGCGCTCCCATCTGGTCCTATGACATGGTGCTGGTCACGGCTGTCAGCCGGGCCAGCAGCTCGCGCTCAGGGATGCCAGGTCCATGGGATGGCGTGTACGAGATATGCACGGGCTGCACACATCCACCACATGTTCAGGACACGGTGATCATTACGATGTGTACGGTTAGCAGCACTGCTGCGGCGGAGGGCCAAGGGAAGAGGGAAGTCGCCAAGACGCTAGGCAGTCAGCTGTGCGTGGTATGCCAGCGGCAGGCAGCCTCTAGGTGCAGGTGCCAGCGGTCTGCACCAGCGCACCTGGTTCTGCTACCTGGTTTTGAATCGAGGTACTGCTCAAGCCTAAGAGGCTTTTGGCACCTGGCCAGCTGGACAAGTGGTGCATGAGGTGGTGCGCACACACCATCATGCATGCACGTATCACTTTTGCATGCATGGCACGGCAGCCTCCAACTGCGCAAGCTGAAGCTGCACGCACCAGCAGGTTGCACATCTTGAGCCGCATGGTCTCGCCAGTGCTGCGCACCCGGACGTCACAGCGCTCCTCGTTGTGGCCCAGCACATCACACACTGCACACATGTGGCACAGGACTCAGGTACTTTGGCATGCGAGCATGCACCACGTTTGGAGCCGCGATGCATTGTGCGTCCAGAGCTGCACGCCACCAAACCGCTGACGAGCACTGGGACCACAAGTGCACACTGGGCACAAAGGCAGATCATGCGCCATGCGCCACACTCCATGTCACTGCTCATTAAGCTTGCGCAGTACACACCTTGCCCGTTCAGTACCTGCCCTCTCTCAGATGTCAGGAAACGGATGACATGGGGCTTCCCTACGTAGCCACTGAGAGCCTGCTGCCTGCTCCATTCAACAGCCACCGACGTGGGTTGTCACCGCATGAGTGCGCGCAGCCCAATGCAACATGTACAAGCACGGCATGTCAGGGCACACAGCGCCAGCCTGACCAGGGACAAAGCTGGGTGCCTAACAGACAGGGCTGCACTACAAATATCTTCACAGTCCCCACTGCATCATTACACAAGGGAATTCAAAGCACCCACAACTTAAATCGTGTGCTCACCTGAAGTACCTAAAGCGCTGCTCATCATCCATCTTGTTTTGATCCTGCAAAGGGCTCTCAGCTTTGCCAGCTGTACATTAAAAACCGCATGCAGCGCTTGGATGTTTTTACTCTGAATGTAAATAATGACGGGCAGCAATGCCTTTTACAAGCTGCGAGGAGATGTTGCGAAAAGTCAAGAGTTGGTTGATGTCGGTTTGATCAGTGTGACATTTGATGATCAGCTTGCCATTCGTGCACGCCCTCGATTATGAAATCATAACATGAGTGCTATTGGCTGTGACACTCTCATTCTTATGAGGTTCTGTGAAATCCATCCCACCTACGTACTTGCATTAATCGGCAGGTGTCAAATGTGGGATTGACAGGATCAATGGGCTGAAATGGCGATGTCGCCGTAGTCTCCCGCCAGCGCGAATGGCTGACTCGCAATTCTGCGTGGAGCAGCAGTGAGGTGGGCCCGCGGTATCTGCGCTGCCGACGTGCCCACGATGTTAACGTGCCAGACACCCTGTGCCTTGGTAGACTCTCAGCTGCTACCTGTTCCATCTCATCGGGTCTAGGGTTAGGCTTGGTGGTGCCTGAGGCCGGTGATGGCAATCACAGCCCATCAATTCATCACACCAGCTTTCAACACACTGGCTTCAGCACCTGGGCCAGGCTGTCCACTGCCTGTTAGAAGTGATATGATAGATAGGAGCTGACACTGCTGTCGCTGGCGAAGAAATGGTCAGGGGCTGTCATACCTGTGTGCACAGCTTCTGCACGCAGCTTACAGGCTAAGCCAGTGCAAGCATGGTGTACGTTGCCGGTGCGCAATGCTGTGCAAAGCATGCTGTGAGGCATGAGCTTGTGGGCTGGGGTGGTCGCATTTGCGTTGAACGCACACGCATAAGGCATGCATGCGGCCAGCCATCATCATCCCATCGATGCCTTCGCAGGTTTGACCTCACAGCCCACACAATGCATGTAGGCCCTGCGCAGTTCATGCTCATGTCCAGTGTAGCCCATCCGACCGCGCCGAACAGGCTTGCATAGATTGCATACCACAGCTGTGCACAACCTCCATATTGTGACCCTATAGTGACCCTCATGCCTGTGTGCAGGCCATGAGCAAGCACATGACGTAATCGGCAATGGTGACTACTCAAGATCAGGTTGTACGCGAGATCACGGAGTTGAAGGCATTCCTTGAGCGGCTGCCACCAGACAACGTGCAGCGCAATGGTATCCAGATTCGGCTGGGTGCTCTAGAGCTCCGGCTGACTCACCTGATGCAGGCACAAGGTACGATGCCACCCTCCATAACACCATAAGACGCCCTGTGCACATCCCAATTGGTTGCGCAGCCCCCTTTCTTGTATGCACACGCTGAATGGGACGAAAAAACGCTGGGCATGGACACGGATACGTGCCGGTATCAGGCACATGTAAGCGATGTCCTGCAGCTCAGCAATGTGCACGTAATGCAAGGCTGGGATCCAAGCATTACTGAGCCCACTTTGCATACGTGCATTAACTTGGCAATAACAAGGGAGTCACCGCCGTTCCTCTTATGTGTCATGTGCCATACGCGCCCTTCGGCTGGTTGGCTGTACCATGCACTCACAGGAAACACGGGAGGAAGTCCATGGATGCAGCAGGTGTTGAACCAGCTGCAGGCGCTGACTACTGCGGTGGAGCAGATGCAACCGGGCATAGAAATTACAGCCTCAGAGTGTTCCTCGACCCAATGTGCGGCACTGATGCCGCAACTGGCGAGCATCGTGCAGGTTGACATTGCACACTGCGCACCCTGCTGCATGACAGACCTTGAGTCAGTCGACGGCGTGCCCCTGTTCAATTGGATGCCAGGCAACAGAGAGGACGATCCTGGAAACATCACGCGTGCCGTCGCCTTCATCGAGCGGCATTTGGCGCCACCAGGTGTCACTGTTCTGCCCGTCCAGGGCTTCCGATGGTTATCTGGCAGCTTCCGCCGGCTGGTAATCAAGCAAAGCGGAACAGACTACCTGCTTGTGCGCACTGATGCGTGGCTTGCGCTCAGCCAAGAACTGGGCCTGTATGTCGACGGCCACAAGGTTTGCGCCAGCTCTAGACCTGGCACAGGCGCGCAGGGTCGTGCTCCTGGCGCTGAGCCTGTCGGTGCTCAGCATGACGTGGGCGGGCTGTCTGGTCTACAGGACCGACTGTCTCACCTGCTTCCCGACATCATCGGCTTTTACGAGGTTAGCCCTTGCCCCTGTGCCCTGCATGCATGGCTTCTTTCTTAGGAGCTTGCATCTCTGACCGGCATGTCTTCATTGCTGCCCACTTGCGCCTGCCCTGCTGGATCACTGGAAACGCTCCGGCTCCAGGCCAAGACGCCCTCCGCACTGGCACGATTTGGCCGGTGCCAAGCACAAGCCCTCATGAAGTACCTTGCTGCGTGGCACATGTGCGACGGCCAGGGTGAGCGGACGGGGCGTCTGTTGGGAGCAGTTCCTAGGGATAAGGGGCCCCGGCTTGCCTGGGAGAGTGAGGACCTGAAGTACAGCAAGTGCTCAGCCGAGCTCCTGTGTTTGTTGTCGTGTGGCAACATGAGCCGTAATGCTGTTCAGCTGCAGGCGCACCCATCGTGCTGTTCGGCGACTTCAACTCCACGTACTGTGTGCATGATGGAGGCATCAGTGCCAATGGCCTCCCAAGCATCCATGTGACCGACCCCCCTCAGCTGCCACGTGTGCTGGAGGACAGCTCAGGGGATGCAGGTTCGGTGGTGCAAGCGCGCGGCATGGGCATTGCGCTAGCCAGGGCCCTGCTCGAGCGCGCAGCAGCATCAGCCCGCACGCGGCCATCAGCGCCAGGTGGGTTGTCGCTGCGGTGCATTGTACTTGGACCAGCTTGCTGCGCTATCAACGTGCATGCCTGACCCATCTGATCGCCACGGCACTGCATGCATGCTGCTCGTGCCGCAGGTGTCGCAGCTGACCAAAGGCAGCCAGTAGCCCCCTACAGCATGGCAGCTGGCAGCAGCGCAGCTGGGGGCGGCAGGCACATGGAGTCTGGCCGCATGGATAGGGGGGATGGCGGCGAGGGGATGGACATGGATGGATATGAGGCAGGGCGCGTGCATGCGTACGCGCAGCAAATGATGTCTCTGGTGCGGCTCCCTGAAGTGTACCGCGGCCTGGGGCTGGACAGTCCGCCAGCCTCCTACACACCCGGCTTTGATGATGAGGTGTGGGCATCGCTGCGACTGCTCGTGCTGCCCGTGCTGGATGATGCAGAGGCACAGCAGGCACAGCACGAGGAGCAGGGCAGGGGCGAGTCGCGCGTGTACTAGTTGGAGGAGGAAGGATGGCCTGTGAGTCATGTGGCATACGAGCGGGGATGGCAACACAGGGCAGATCAGCACTGGGCGGCAGGTTGATGGAGTTGAAGCCAGCTGGCGGGCGTTATGGGCGGTGTGGGGACATGTGATTGGATCAACATCATCATGACCACAACACTCTGGGCGAGCCTGAAGGTGCACCTGAATCTGCAAGCCGTGCATGCAGGGGTCTCTTAGTGATTTCTGACGACATCCTGATTTTTATTTGCCGCGACTCAGGCCTGGCTTCAGTTGTGAAACTGCCTGTTGCCACATTGTATACATAGAAGACAGGATGCACCTGCTGTAATACTCAGCAATAGAAAAACTGATGCGGCTGACGCTCCTGGCAGTGTGCGACCGACGTGTGTATGTACCAGCAGCTTGGATACGTTCGCCTCCAAAATGCAACTGACCAGGTGGGCACAAAGCAGATAATCGTTTGTGGGCACCACGCAGCAGCCGCCCAGAGGCGCACTGGTAGGGGCGGATCTTGGATTACAGCTCAAATGTTGGGCTTGTGGCTGCAGCAAGTATATCAAAAGGTGAGCAACACTAACACGTAACAGGGCAGGGCAGCGCCTGCGCCGCCGTGCATGTGCTGGCTGCACAACGATCACTGCATGCCTGCCTAGTGGCTGCGTCTGCACCTGCCTGGCAGCCTCCCCTGCCTGCAGCTTATCGCCCTGATGGCAACAGAGTCACGCATCCTGCCAGCTCTCCAGGTGGCCGAAGGATGCGGCATCTCTGTTAGCAAGATATGTACCAGGACACACAAACAGACGAGGGTGAACTGCATCTATGGGCTATCAACTGGGTGTGGTAAATCCTGGCGACCTGATGGCATCTGTCTGCCCATTGGTCATCCATGTCAGGCAAGCAATTCGTCTCTTGTGCGAGCACAAAGCAAGCTAGTCACATCAAACAGATAGAGTCACAGAAAAGAAGTGCATATCTTGGTGACTAACTGTACTGCCATGAATTCAAATTACCTATTTTCATCTTTGCGTCAATTGATGTGCCATCTTGGTTCATGAACCAGCCCCACCGTCACCAGACGCCTGTGATTGGAAGAGACATTGGTTTTGTTCATTCCTTCGCACCAGAGGCATATGTAGCCTTGTAGGCCTGCTCTGCCACGGATTGGCATTCACGCGATCTGTGTTGCACAGATCATGTGGGTCGTGTTGCTCGCCGCGCTGCTGCAACTGGCTAGCGCCCAGAAATGCATGCATTCGGGATATTGCTCAGCGGGCAAGCTGAAGCCGTTCACAGGCGACATCCATGACTGTAAGTGGTGTGTGGCGCATGCTTGCATGGATGCTGGCAAGGGCAAGGCACTGCGCCGCACCAGCAACAGCTCAGCCAATGCCGACACGCTAGAGTTGGACACAGGCAGACTCTGAGCTGCCCTGTTGTTGCCGCACGCAGCCTCTGCATTCCGTGCCGCCATGGCTGCTCGCACGTACAAGAAGGAGGTGAGCACGAGGTGCTGTGTGCAGCGCATGCTGGGGCAGCAGATGGCGGGGCAGCTGAAGGGGCTCAGCGTGGGCTTGTGCATGTGTTTGGGTAGGGCTGGTTGCACGTCAATCACCATATGCCTGCGCGCAGCGTGTACTGTTGATTGTTGGTTGATGTTTGTAACCACCGCGCACCTGCCCGGCGCCCTCTTCCCCTCCCCCTTAGCTCATCGTCCTGGTGGCGACTGAGCCGCGCATCCTGCCAGCTCTCCAGGTGGGGCTGCTGGCGCCCACAGTGATGCGCTGATGTTTGCTACGTGTTGTTACTGACGTTTGCTACTGAAGCTGTTGATACTGATGTTGTTACTGGTGTTTCCTAAGCTGCTACGTTGCTAAGTGTGCTAGCGGTGCCTGTGCTCTTGCAGACTTGCTTTGTAGTCGATCCAGCTCCTCCTGATGTGCTGTCCCTGTGGCCATCACTGGCTTGCTGCGCCTCGATCGCTGCAGACAATCGATAACCTGGACAAGCTGGGTATCGGCCACGTGCTCCTCATCAGCTCAGATGCTGCAGGGTGTGAGGCCATCCTGCACTACGTGCCCCAGATCGGCTGTGTGTGGGACTCATTCGTGCTGCCCATGATCGGCAAGGACATTTCTTGGATCGTGGACATGGCCCCCCTGTGGCACACACGGTGAGCGGTATCTGGGCAAGTATGACAGTTACGAGTTGATTGCAGCTGTTGTAGGTGCTACTGTATGCTCCTGATGTGGGTGACCCTGTGCTGGCCTGCATAGTGCATACATCTCTGCCCGTGGAGGTGCAGCGGTCATGAAGCAATCAATCTGAGGCAGGACGCTTCGCACAAGTGCTTCAATGCTCCAACTCCCTGCATGCTGCAGTAAATAAAGCATATGGTGGTGCAGATCTGCTCATCTGTGCACTTCGAGCTCGTGATTGACATGTCACTGGCGTGGCTCATGCGTCATATGCTCATATCCGACCCCGCATGTAGGTACCGTACTGTGGCCCGCGCGGTCCGCATGGGCATCAATGTGCTGTGCACAGATTCAGACATCGTGCTGTTTGATGACCCATACCGCTACTTCAAGGCACCGCCCTTTAAAGACTTTGTTATCCTGAACCAGCCAGAGGTGAGCGTGCAGAGCTGCAGAGCTGCTGTACTGGGGGGTTCCTGGACCCTTGAATGTGCCATCTGACACCCTTCGGCTCTTCCTGCACCAGCTGTGGTAGTTGGCTTCCTCCGCAATGTGCCAAGCCTGCACCGCCTCCTCAGGTGCTCTATGACCACAACGATTATCAAGGCAACACAGCAGCCAATGGTGAGCATCACTTGATACTAGAGAGCTATCACGCCTCAGCATGACCTGCAGACCAGACGTTAGTCATGTGGCTGGCTGGCTGTGGCATGTTGTCTGAGTGTGACATGCTGCGCCTGGGCTGCAGGCGGCATCATCTACATCCAGAATGCATCGCCAACGGGGCCTGCAGCTTGGTTGATGGCCGAAGTCATTGACCGGCCACTACGGTGGATCGAGGATAACTTCAGGCACACGCAGGCTCACCAGATCAGCACTGGGTGCTGCTACCTAGATCAGGTACAGTGTTTTGCCCAGTGTTTTGCAAACGCAGGACAGGGTAATGAGCATGATGAGCTGATGCAGGGCTGATGGTGTGCATTGGTTGTACTGGGTGATGTGTGTGGGCTGGGTGATGTGTGTGGACTGTCAGGTCTGGTGCAGATCAGACTGATGCTGTCTTACTGCCTGCACTAGGCGGGTTTAGTGAGAATGGCGGCTGGCACCATGATGTGTGATGCCAGCTGAAAGCAGGTGTCTGACATGCTCACTTCCTCACTTCAAGGATTGTGTGTGTGTGTCTGGCACTCACATCACAGGACTGCCTCAACGACGTGATTGGCTCTGTGCTGGTGGGCCGGCCTTTCTTCAAGGAGACGGTCCATGGCTGTGCATATGAGGCCTGGCGCAAGGAGCACGATGACATCTTGCAGGCCACATCCCATGCATTGGAGAACACCTGGCACCTGAACCGCACGGTGCCACTGCCGCAATTCATGTGGCCTGTGGCGGGCGCCAATACAAGCTGGATGATGTGAGTGGTGTCCTTATGAGACGGGCTCTGAACTCTGAGGTTGGTTGCTGGCGTTAGCAGCTTTGCTTAAACAGTTAAAGCATAATGTGCAAGGGCAAGGCGGGACAGCTGATGCCAGCACAGCGCGGTTCAACCAGTTTAAGGCACTGGCGGCTGCATGCATGCATCGTACGCACTGATTGCCCCTGCTTATTGGCCTTGTGACGTATTGTGCAAGTGCGGCTGCGTTGACTGGCCCTGCTCTGTGGCCCCCTGGCGCTCTTGCCAGTGTATAAATTTTGTTTTGGGGTAATTACTTGCCCAGTCGCCCTTAGGGTGACAAGGGCCTGGTTTGAGGGAAAGCGGCGGGTGACAGCGGCGTGCAGCGCCGCCCGCCGGCCGCGCAGCGGCCGGCCCCAACAGGGGGTGGAAGCCCGTGGGGAGGAACATCCCCCGGGGCGGGGTGCGGGGCGCAGCCCCGCCGCTCTGCGCAGATCTGCTGCCAAAAGCACAGTTTTCAGTATAAGTCCTGCATGTTTGGCCAGCCGTGTGGCCTGCATGCGCCTTGCATGTGCTCGCCATGCTGGCCCAGACTTGCATGGCTGCACTGGTGGTGCTGAGCTGCTTCTGTCGATGGCTTCAGTTGCTGGGCTTCTGTCAAATGGCACTAGTTGCTGCAACATTGTATGCACTTTAGTCGTTATGATGCGATCAGAGCGACAGAGTGCTAAGATGTGCCACACGATAATTATTTTCCCGGTCGCCCTTCGGGCGACAAACCGGTTTCCATGCCAGCTGCTGGATATACCTGTTTGTCACACCCCCCATACTGACTCCATACGGCACGCGTTTTCTGGGCCATGTTGAATGGGCGCCTTCCCGGGCTCAGATTGCTATGCCATTTCGACAGGGTGTGCACATACCATGTATCTACAGGCTCAAACTTGAAAACCGAGGTCCCTTCAAATTCCAAGCGGCCTGTCCCGCATGTACTGCCAGACCCTAAAAACGGTCTTTTGAGCATCCCAGTGCTCAGCCTTGACCCCCAGACTGATGTTCAAAGTTGTAATCATCTTGTCACATGTCAATGGTACATGCCACCAAGTTTGACCAGGTTTGACCAAGTTGGGTGACGGCAGTACACCCAACCACCCCCAACCAACACCCTCCGCCATGACCGTGTTCCCGGAATAATCTTCAAGTGAAATTAAGAATATAGCACCGTCACACATACCTCTCTAGGAATATGCAAAAAAATTGAGGTCCCCGCTTGATCCAAAGCCACAGCACAGCTGGGTGCCCCACTGGGGCCATGCCACTGGGGCCATGCCAGCCAGGCCCAATGGGTCCAGCATGTAGCCCTAGGGGTCCTGTAGCTACGATCCAAGTTTGGCGGCTTTCCGTTCAGGGGTCTGGGCGCATGAACATCGCCCAGTGTGACATGCATGTTCACAAAGGCCCATGTGGGTAGCATGGGGGCTGTGCCTGTTTGTCGCCCATTTTTCTTCCGAATTATCATCGGTTTAGGGCGACAAGGGCGATATGTCGCCCAAAATGTTATACACTGGCGCTTGCAGGTGGTCTTGGATGAAGATGCCACACGCACGCGGCGAGTGGCCTGAAAAGTGGGGCGGCAACCTGTACCCCCCACAGCGTGGCAACTACTCGCTGCGATTCCAACAACAGCTGCGTGAGGACTGCGGCGGGTGGGTGGTGTGCAAACTGACAGCGGCATGTGCAACTTGACACCCCGCGTTTGAGTTATCATTGAGACAGCCGCAGCATCAGGGTAATCAGCAGTTTCTTGAGCAAGCTGCACAGCACAAGGCAGCTGCTCCTTCCATTGATTTCTGCAAACACTACCACAACTCCACATGACTGCTCCACCCCTGTGCTCACCTGCATTTGTGACCCACTACACCACGCGCATGCACAGCAGGTGCCCCATGTGGCCTAGTGCTGAGGACAACTCAACAGAGGCCATAAAGGCTGCAGAGAACACACCCCCTGAGCGATGGCTGTACATGCCACCCTGGCTGGCCCTTGGCCACTTCCCACGTGGCCGCCTCGGGTACTGGCAGTCTGAGTACACAGGTGTACCGCAGCAGGTCATTGGTCACGCACACTACATCCCTGACACGGACAACAAGGTGGGCAAGATGGTCGTGCGGATGATGTATGGGGAGCACGATTGGGAGCTGTCAAGAAGAGTGGCAGGTGGCCCAGGTGTCTACTTCATGAGCATTGTCCACGGTCAGGTGAGTTGAGCATAAAAGTCAGGCTTTGGCGTTTGAGTGTTGGGATTCCAGCGGAATTCTGGGTTCCAGGGTTCTTAGTTGTAGGATCCAGGTTTCAGGGTGATTATAGGTTTACGGCAGGGTTTAGGCTGGGTGCAGGCTGCTGGTCTTCAACCACATGCCGCTACAGATCGTTGCGCAGTTTGTGAAGGCTGTTCTAAAGACCCAGCCCTCGAATCTTTGTTCATCTGTGTGTTGCTTGTCATGAGCTTTGCAGCTCTGACGCTGCTGCACAGCTCTGTCAGGCAGCACAGCTGCAGGCACACTGATGGTGTACGTACACTGACTATGGCATACGTGGCAGTCAAGCCCACCTGCCCAGTTTCCTTTGGTCATGGTGATGTTCATTATGGAACTATGGTGTTGCCCTAACCTTAACGAGACCTAATGTGATCACCTTACAGGAGCACATCAGTGGATCGCCAGTCAAGGCAATCAACCGCATCGACCACACTATACCCCGACTGCTCGCGCTGCACCCACGCGTGCGCTTGGACCTCCTAGGCGGCTATGAGGAGTTCATGCCTCTGTTAAAGGGCATGCAGCAGTTGGCCGCACTGTCCGGCCGGGGTGTCCTGCTGCCTGACCTCCCATGCAACCTGACCTTTTTGCAAGACGGGGAGACCCCACAGACCGACCAGCTGCCTTACCGGTGCGCGTGGTTTTGTAGACATGTGGAATGAAGCTCCTCAGCTGGCTGGTGGCTGGCCTGAAGCCTGCATGCTTGGAAACCTGATGGAGCCTGCATGGTTTCGTATGGCAGGGAGGCATACTAAAAGCAGCTGGGCACTACTGGGGATTGCTGCGCTCCTGTGATTGGAGCTCGTCGCGCCACGTCACATCTGTCAATGGCCAATGCATGGCCCTACTGATCAGTGCATGGCCCTACTGATCAAGCCATGGCCCTACTGATCGCCTCAACTGCCCTGCAGGATCAGTGCTGAGTGGTTCCCCTGGGGTGAGCGCGGGAACCTCAAGTGTGTCTTTAGGCGATTTTTGTTCGATGATTGCCTCTACAACGGGCGTGCCATGCTGGAGCTCGAGTTCAAGCACTACAAAAGGCAGTACGGGGTGCGGTATGACCTGGAGCCTCATGCGGGCAATACCGCTTTCATCCCAGGTGTGACGGCAGTGAGGCGGTTGCACGTTGTTTGATCAAAGCCATAAAAGCCATACGTCATGCATTTTCTAGTGCATTATGCCTGGCATTATGCTCCTCGTTACACGGTGGGGAGTGTTGGGAGGCTGCGTACTCTAGCCCAGCCAACTTGCCAAACCCCATGTGACTTGCTTGTTTTACAGTGTTCCACGCCAGAAGTGCTGCTATTGGATGACCCATTTGCCCGCCACCCCAACATGTATGCCGGACGACCAACTGAGAACCCCATGTGGCTCATGGTCATCTGAAGCTGAGCCCCCTCCTACATGACCGTGCATCATGCCTTGCAGCATCCCTGCGATCAAAGGGTGCAGACCAGGCAGCCGATGGGCCTGCTGCAGTGCTCGCATCGGTTCCGGAGGCGGAGGCGCGCGCACACCTGCAGGAGCATGCCGGGTCACAAGTGCTGTACCTGGCACACCCAGTGACAGTCGAGTGGGGCGACAGTGATGACAGCCAAGCTGCAAAGGAAATGACGAAGCTGCGCTGGGACAAGTGCGCGGATGCAGAGGTGTTGAAGAACTGCGTGGAGGGAGTGCCTGCGGCAGTCAAGAAGCAGGTGCCCAAGCCGCGCACAGCCACTTGGGCCGCAACCATCCGCAATGGCCGCCTGCACATTGACAGCAGGCCTGGCAGGCGTGCAGGCAAGACGCAGGTGCCAGTGGTGAAGCACGATGATGCGCGCCGCAAGCTGATCGCAGACAGGGGAGCGGCTGACAATGGCAGAGGGGCTGTGTCAGCCGTACGTGGGCTGGTGCTGCCCCTGCGCTGCGAGCATGATGCAATGGGGTTAGAGTATGCCCGGCACAGTCTGCAGGCCATGATGCACATACAGGACATGTGTGCTGCGGCTGATGGGGGGTCTATGCGCAGTCAAGTTGGATTGGTGTAAGCTGTTGCTTGATGTGCGATGACTGGTTGGACGCAAGTATGCAAGCATCATGACAGACACGTTGGAACCTGATGATCTCACTGTTTCTCCGTCATAGACCCTGAAGGCCTTCAACCCTGCAGCTTGTAGTTTTACCTGGCAGAATTTAGGTCATATTAATGTAAATGCAGTGATGTATGGCTCAAGCTCTGATGCCTGGACCTTCTGCACCACCTCAGTGGTTGGCCTCGCATAGCTGGGTGCGCATCTGGCAGCTGACAATCAGCCCTGCCGCTGGCCTTGCACACAAACCACCTGTAGCAGATCCCACATATTAGCAAGCTTTGACACTGCACTGCTCGCGTTCCAGATGCGGCGTGGGTAGATGGTAGGGCTTGCATGGTTGGCTCCAGAACCCATGCAAGCAAAGCTACACCGTGCACAGTGCAACTGCGAGCCAGCCAGTGCAATCTTCTGAGTATGGCGCGCTAGCAGCCAGCAACCCTGAGGCCGCCCCCTTTTTGGAATGGCACTGGAAGTTGGACCTTGTGGAGAGACCTTGAATGCACGTCTCATTAAGATGGATAGATCATGCTCTTAAACTCCCAGCACACCTTAGAACTGAAATGCCTGCGTGTACTGCATAACTTCCCACTCATGGTGGGAACTCCGTGTGATCCCTAGCAGGACCCAAGCTCTCAGTGTCTCGTCTGAAGCAGCCTCAGAACGGCAGCCTGGGAACTGGACCGTTCAAGTTACAACTGCCAGGGCTGAGGCAGGATGCTACGAACGACAGCATCATGCTCCCCAACAAACAATGTGAAAGCAGTAAGCGTAAAGTGGTGAAACGCTGCGCGACTACGGACGTTCTGCTTCCTGCGCTCCAGACGTTTGCACAGCACCCTGCAGGCTCAGCCTGGAAGGAGAACAGCTTCACTTGTGCAGAAGCGTGGTCCAGTGTGGAGGACCGCTTACAGTCGCTTGTGCACCCTCCAGACCACGCACTGTCAGGCACCATCACCAGTCATCAGCCAACAATGCAAAGCATGCCGCTCGTCTCTGCTGCGTCGTCGCCGGTCGCTGGAAGCCCAGGTGCCAACAACGAGGAGGGCACCGCAGTGAGCCCTGTGGGGCCAGTGGGTCATCATGCAACACCAGCAGACATGGCGCACAGCCATGCAAGCCCACGCCGCGCGCATACGTTCTACGCTGCACCGGCTAATGCAGGCAGCAGCAGCCAGGTGGCTGAAACCGGGGCCAGCCTAGCGTGCGGAGCAGCAGATGCGCAGCCGCAGGAGCAGCCACAGCCACAGCGGCCACCCGCAGCACCCGGGGGCTGGGTACAGAAGAAAGTGAAGAACTTGCGTTCCAAAACCATGGCCTCCCTTGCATCCATGTACAGTGCTGCGACAGGCCGGCCAAAGCTGCAGCAGCCGGCGGACCGCCCCACTGCGCAGCCGCTCGGCCTGCCCCACCGCACCTCGAGCACCACCACCGCACTCAGCCTAGCTGCGGCACGGAGCCACGGCCACTCCCTCACATCAGAAGCAGGCTCGGAGGGCGGCGAGGGTCAGGTGTCAGGCCAATCCGGCCTCCTGCTCCGCACGCGCACATCCGCAGGAGCTCCCGACAAGAGCAGCACCGCGAGTCCCATGCACCGCGCCTCTCGCCCGCCCCCGCTCAGGATAGAGCAGCTGCTCACCCCGCTGAGCAACCTCATGGGGTCAGGCAGCAGCGGGGGCGCAGGCATGGGTGGTAGTGGCGTCTGCCGGTCCCCCACGTCCCCTGGTGCCAGCCACCGCCGGGCATCAGCGATCACCATCCGGCCGACATCCGACAGCGCAGCTGGTGCTGGCTGGCTGGCCGCCCACACGCCTGCACCCCTCCTGGGGGTCAGCTGCATGAGCACATCTGCAAGCGGTGGGGGACCGGGCAGCGGTGGGGCGGGTGGGTCGAGCAACGGGGCCTCAGCCAGCCGGCTACTGCCCCGTGCACATGTGTCCTCAGTGCCTCAAGAGCTTCTGCTCGCCCCGCTGCCCCCAATGCCTACGGCAGGGTCAACTGGGTCAGTGGGAGGACAGCTGCCTTCCGGGCCGACTGCATCACGGCAGGTCACGTTTATAGATGAGTGGGAGGGGACACGGCCCAGCCGCAGCCTGAGTTCGCCCCTAAAGGCCCACTCCAGTGCGGGCCTGCCCGGATGTGTTGATGATGATGATGAAGATGGGGATGGCGTGGCTGGAGGTGCTGGTGGCAGTGCCGGGCAGCAGAACCAGGTGCCAGGCACAGATGGCACATCGCCCATGCCCAGCTCACACACAACACGAGACGAGCTAAAGATGCTCATGCAGCTGATGGACGCAGGCGGCACTGATGACACAGGCGGCAGCCGCCTAGCCCCACGACCCTCCCTCACCACATCCCTGCGCCCCTCCTCGCCCCTGCCCGCCGTCCGCAGCACTCATCCAGGTGCCCGTGTCACCCTCAGCCCTTCCAGCAGTACCGGCCAGCTCGTGCACATGATCTCCGGTCACAGTTTACCCTCCACACCCCCCTTCTCCCCACCCGCCCCGTCCGCCTCCCCTCCCCTCAGCAGCCCTAGCAGCTACACCAGCCCTACAGCCAACGCTGCCACGGCCGGGGCCAGTCACGAGCCCTCCCCACCCATGTCTCCCCGCCGCAGCCGCCTGCGCACGCGGCCTTCGCATACATCCCTCGGTCCTGCAGGGACCATGCTGAGCGGTATGACAGGAAGCGCGCCAGCCGCTGCACCTGCAGGCAGGCGCGCCTCAAAGGAACCAAGCAGCTTGATGCAACAGGTGTGCAGCCATGCAAGCTTGCTGCGGCCACGCTGCTGTTGCTCTGTGTGTGTTGGTGATGCGGTGGTGCTGGTGTGATGTTGGTGTTGGTGGTTGGAAGGGGTGCGGGGGGAAGGTCATTGTGGTTGCCTTTCCTGCTGTGCGTGCTGTGCCTTGACGCCACCAACACAGGCTGATTGCGGCTGTCCGTAGAGTGGTGCTACACCTTCCACCCTGTACCATGTTGTGGGATGCGCATCTAACGTGCCTCGAACCACCTGGCTGTGCCACACTGTAGGTGATGCAGGCGACCGCACATGCGCTGAGCAGCCTGACGCCCTCCGCCGCCCACAGCAGCCTGCGTGCGTCCGCCACAAACATCGCGGCCGACAGCGCCGGCGGCGCAGGTACAGGCACAGGGACCGGCACGGGCCGTGCTGCCCGACGCGCATCCCTGATGCTACCCACACGCACGCTCTCTGAGCCCAAGGGGGCGCTGCAGGCACTGGCCGTGATGGCAAGCAACGCGGCGGGGCTGGCACCAGGGCAAGCCACGGCGCAGCCAGCACCGCCTGCATCCCTGCGTGTGCGGCCGCCGAGCCTCAACCCACCCTCCAGTCATGCACCCGTGCGCCGCTCTGCCAGCACCCTGGGAGGTGCACTGGTGGCTGGGGCAGCGGGGGGCCCTGATGACACGAGCAGCAACACGGGCTGCGCGGGTGGTGGTGGCTTCGAGGCTGGTGAGTTACCTGGCCACAGCGCGCCCCTGCCACTCCTCGCCTCGTCCCTCAGTGCCGGTGGCGCCGACTTGCGCCCTGCTGGCACGCGTGTCGCAGCACTGTCTCCCCTCAGGGGGTCAGCTGTGGGGCAACCACTTGGGGCCTCAGCGCCTCTGCCATCAGAGGGTGTCAGCCTGGCCCGCCCAAGCTCATCCACCCTGCTGGGGGCACTCTGGCCGGGTGCTGAGCCTGGTAGCACCGGGGCCGGGAGCCCTGCGTCAGTGTTCCGTACAGTCAACCGTGCAACAACGCAGCTGCCGGCGGCCGCTGCGCGCATTTCTGGTGCCACGCCCACTGCGCCCACCCGCAGCGCGGCCACCCCTCCCCTGTCCCCATCCTCTCGCCCAGTGACATCCAGTCCTGGCCCCGGGGTGGGCTCTAGGGGCACTGGCCGTGAGAGCAATGAGGATGAGGATGAGGATGGCGTGCTGGTCCTGGATGGCACCCCTCCCAGCCTGGTGCCGCCACACCTCATTTCAGCTGGTCAACGTAGCGGTGGGTCAGCCGCCACTGCTGCCGGGCATCAGGATCCCTGGGGTGCTGGGGAAGAGATAGATGAGGACCTGCTCATCACACTGAGCTAAGTGTGAGGGGGTTTTCTCACTCGCTGGTCACACGGTCACAGCCGCAGCTGACAGGCAGTATCCTTGACATGAGGGCAGGCAAAGGCAGCGCGATACCACGTCCTGCCAAGGGAAGCCTGCTGGAACGATCAGGGCACGGGAGTGATTTGGGGACGGACCACGGAGGGCCCTCCGGCTTGACATGAAAGGACAACAGACGTCAGCTCTTGACAAGCCCATGCTGAGCGCATGCCGAGTCCATGCTGGTGCCTGGCAGCCTAGATGACCTTGCAGGTCGCGTGCCTGCCTGGGACGTGGGAGTCTGGTTGCTCCTTGAGGACAGTTCTAAGGGGGCTAGTGGCTACCGCCAGCCACCCTATGCAGAGTGGTATCACTGTTGGGTTAAACTGAGTGAGCTTGGGGCCCCACTCCCTCTTCTATTCAAGATAGGTGGGTGCAGTCGCGGTCTTGGTGCACAGTGGTGCCAGTGATGGTGGTTGTTGTGGCGGTTGCGGTGATTGTCGTGGTGGTGGTTGCTGCACTGCGAATGCTGCAGCGGAAGTAGGAGAGTTGCTCCGAAGCTCACAGGGATGAGCATCGTGTGAACAGGTGCTGCTTCTGGTGCACGTGCCGCGTTGGCGCTGGATAGGTGTCGCAGTAAGTGACCCTTGCAAGCGCCCAGAGGGTCTTCGTCATTTGGCCGCGTGCTGGAACTACACGGGCTGTCGAGCACTCCCGGCTATCAAGCACACATTATGCGGGCTTGCTAACTTCTGGGTATAGATGTATGAGACCGTTTCAAGGCTGCTTAGCTGTTGCCGGCTGTCCTTGCTGTTGCTGTGCAGAACGCTGTGATTTACTCCGTAACTCTATATGCCAGCTGGCTAGATGAGTGGGTTTTTGGGGTGTGGGGCGAGCGATCAGGAGATGATGGATAATACGTGCTGGGTGAGGGGTCATCCATGCGTTGCCCAGATGCATAGATGCAGATCTGCATCCCAGGTGTGGTGGGCATGTACAAGTCTCTGAAGCCTGCGCTGCAGTCCAGCATGGCGCAGGCATCAGAATGAAGAACACGCCATGCTGTCCGGTAGGCAGGCCTAGGGCCGGGGCAAGGCTTGAACAGCACTTCACCGCACTTCACCAGTCCCCTAGGCCCAGCTGCCACTGACTAGCTCGGGCTGTCACACGGCCAGTGTTTGCTGTGGGGCTGCAGGCAGGCCCACCATGAGGCGCGGGTCTGGGAATTGGTGCTGCTCTTGGGGTTTGGAAGGTGGGCGTGGACCGGCTGGGGGTTGGGCCAAAGGTGAAGGGGTGTGTGTCTGTTGCTGGGCCATTTCCTGCCTGACCAGATGAAGGTTGCGTGCTGGGTTATGTGTGCTTGGTTTGTCTGATGGCGTTGTTCTGAGGGTACTACTGCAGGGGCGGCAGCAGGGCAGGGGCAGCATGTGGCATGAATGCAGCATCGAACTCAAGCCTGGTGCGAGCAGCTCGCACCCTGTTGGCATGAAATGGCGGTGATTGTTATCACGCGAGACGCTGACACTCCGTTTTTGTGTTTGTAGTGCGGAACTTGTGTGAGGCCTTACCCCGCTGCCACTCATGCCATCGTTTTGGGCCATGGCTGGCCCATAGAGCAGGCACGCACATGTGCCAGAGCAGTGTTGTGAGGCCTTGCTAGGCTTGTGGACCCTGTGTTGTCGCGCTAGAAGGATTGGTTGACTACAGCGTACAGGATGGGGTTCATGAGCCTTTATGCTTTTATCATGTTGCATTTTATAGTCTGCTGCTGAAGTGCAGTGGTCGTACGACAGCCAATGAAACTGTGTCAGCTTCGCGTGGGGTTGCAGTGGTCACACTGGCGGCGGTGGCAATGGACGCTCGCCTTGATGATGACGTGCGATGGTTGTGGGTGTGGGAAGCATTGGGTGTGGTGCCTGTCACCCTGTAATGCGGAACGCATGCAGGCATTGCAACTGCAGCGAAGCCGGACGGGCCACGAGCACAACAGTGGGGTTGTGTGAGAATTTCGCCCAAATCCGCCAGACGCGCATGCAGCGGCCTTTCCCTATCACCCCGCCCCAGCTTTTCACATTCATCAGCAACAATGCCTGCTGGTGGGTTCCGAGCTGCTGTAATGCTACTTTTGCACTCATCCAGGGAGCAGCATGCTAATTAACTGGTACATCGGATCCATGTCAATTGCAGACGCCAAGGCCTGCCTGAAGGAGGGTGGCAAGAAGGTAGGATTCCTTGATACTGAACTGCGTCCAAGCCCGCCGACATTGTTGCTTACCTGTACTCCGCCGCCATGATCTGGATCACAGGGCGTGGATCTCAGCGGCGTGGCCGCTCTGGGTGGCGTGTGCTACTTCAACGTGTCCGTGGAGACCCCTGAGGGCGACATGGCCATGCTGGAGAAGGTGCTGGAGGGCGCCAACGCAGAGGTCGACGAGAGCGCAGAGGAGCGCAAGGGCGGCGCTGGCGACATTGGCAAGGTGGGGGTTCAGAAGGGACGGCAAGCTTGGGGCAGCAAGCGAAAGGGATCACGGTCTTGACAGCAGTGGATGCATCATTAACGGCCTCCTTTGCTTGTCGTCTTGTCTGCAGTTCCTGCTGTCCGCCGGCGAGACCCAGCTGATCGCTCTGGGCCATGTGCCCAAGAAGCTGGCTGAGGAGAAGGGCCTGGGCGTCAAGGTGGGTTGTGCAGATTGCATGGGGTCAAATGGGGTATCAGAACCTGCATGGCACCTGGGCATGGGGTGCCGATGGACGCATGCCGAACTTTGAGGCGCAACACACAGCAGGCCTTGGCATGCAGCCTCCTGGCGTGCATACCGTATGCAGTCTGCAAGGCCTGCTGGGTCCTCTAGACTGCAGCTCTTGTGGCCACGCATGGTGCACGATGTGTACTGGGCAAGCCTGGAGGTACAACAGGTGCAGGATCAGATTTTTGCTGTTTTTAAACTCGTCCAACACCAGCTAATTGCTGGCTGTGCATACGTTGCGGATTGCAGGAGTGGGCTGAGCGCCTGATGCAGATGATGCCCAAGTCCACGATTGTCGAGGAGACTGACGAGATCATCAAGATCGTCATGCCCGCTGACACCGACAACAATGTGTTCCCCCTGAAGGCCCGCGATGCTGCCATCGATGCCGGCTTCAAGCTGCTGCGCGAGAAGGGCCTGGTGCCCACGAACGACAGCTCCGATGACGACGTTAACTACGCCGAGGCCGCTGGTGTCGAGTGGTAAAGCTTCAATTGCAGCAATCATGTCAGCTGTCACCTTACTGGGGACCAGGCTGCTACCGTCCTGGTCTGCAAGAGCAGGACGGGAGCTGCAGGACCTTGGCCTGCTCAGGCTGGAAGGGCCGCGCAGGGCGTGCGCAACATACCGTGCTGCGCGCATGGCGCAGCGGGGCTGATGCGCAGCCGGGGTGACGAAAGCGCTCTGTGGTCACTGGTGCACACCGCCGTGCCGTAGCCGCGCTCAGTCAGTAGACAGCCGCAGTGTGACGCACCTGCTGCCAGGCTGGTGGCGTGCAGCTGCAGAGACATTGGACAAGATGACGCATGCAGGGTGCAGTTTGAACAGCCCGGCAACGGCTGTTTCGCGGGGTCGGGGTCGGGGTTGACCTGATTCTTGTGCACTTGTTAGAGGCATGGGTGGATGTGATTGAGGGCGGGTGTCTCAATGCTGCCATGGACGTGCACATCTTGACCCCATGGTTTCACCTGGGACAGGTCAAATGTGTAACACGTGCTGGCAGACGAGAGCTTCCCCTCAGCCATCCCTTCGCCCGACTCAGAACAGCACTCCACATTTGTTGCAGCATGGACGGACATTTAAACATCTCATTAAGCCACAGTCCCAATGCCACCCACACAAATGACACCTGTGATGGCCCATGAGCCAAATGGGTCGGCGCATGCTCAAATGAGTCCAGGATTTCTGCAGTGGGTGCCTAATACAGTTCTCTGTGCATGGAGCCCTTTAAAAAAACTGAGAAGTCAGAGTTGAGGAACTGTACTGCCTGTACCGCGGGACCCCAAAACCATGTTTTTCAGTGCCCAGACCTAATCCCAGGCGCCCCACCCCGGATTTAATGATGCAGTACCTCATCATATATGTGTCTGGTCCCACACATGCAGTTTCGAGTGCAGCTGCACAGTTTTACACATGGCTGTACACCCAACCACCCCCAACCAACACCACCATGGAACCCCATCGGCGCGCTTGTCCACGACCCTGGTACTTCAGCCATAGTCTATTTGATACTAGCACATTCCAAGTATGCGCTAAAAAAAAGTGAGAACCACTCGGTTCACATGGTACCGCATGCGCGCCCATGCGCGCATGCAAGCGCGCGCCCCATGCACCCCACTTAAGCAGCGTGGTGGCTGCGCACGGTGTGGAAGCTGCTATCCTGGAGCTGATTGATCTTCTCTGTACAAGAACTGGGGTTCTTGAGCAGCGATGCTGCATCACATGGGGGGAGACCGCTGGTCCATGTGGGAGTGAACCTTGCGCGAACTTCTTTGACGCACCCAGCACATCTACGGAATTATTAAGAACGCGCCTGCATCGGTCTGGGCCGGTTTAGTGGCACATGGTCCATCACGTGGCGACGCTGGAAATGTGGGTTCCAGCGTCCCCAAGGCATCCCGGGCGCCGAAAAGCGTCAAGTTCGCGTCTGTAGGCCACTACCGAGCATGCAGTCTGCGTCCTGTGCTTCATTTCGCCCTCTGGACACCTCCGTCCGAAGGCACTGGTGTGATCCCCTGGGGTCCCTCGCGGCCCAGTACGAGTTTGCAGAGCGGCGATTCTGATAATTTCAGAGCTAAGCACCAAAGCGCAAGCCGGGATCTGCGAATTAGAGCCCGCACAAGGTCTGACTACTGCCGGCCGGGCCCCTCAGGGCCACTTCCCACCCAGCCGGCGCATGCAACACGTAGCCCTAGGTGTCCTCTAGCACCGTCCAGAGTTTGGCGCGCGTGCGTGCAGCCTGCATGACGCTGGATCATGGACCAGTGTGACATGCATGCTGCAACAGGTCCATGTGGGTGGCATGGGGACTGTGTCATTAAGCCATTCATAAGCTGTTGAGGACGAATAACCCATCTCACTACCACTCCCCACACCAGCGATGCCGAACGGGCAGGCCTAATGCTCAGGAACCTGAAGCTGGCCTGATGCAGCTGAACGTGCTCATCACGCACACTCTTTGAACCTTGATGCGTCTCTTCGCAGTCTTGCATGCTGTGTGCTTTCAAACTGCCCCAACCAGGCCTACTGCCTGCTCCCATAACCTGCCTGCTTCCCCTGCCCGTCTCAACGCTTCATCTCAACGGATGTTCTCGACATCCCCTTCCCCCCTTTCCCCCCATATCCCCCCATATCCCCCCATTTCCCTGCCCAACTTCACAAGTATGCCTGTACGCCAATACATGCAACACCCGCCGTGTGTGGAGCCCCCCCTCCCTTGTGGCCGCTGCTTGTGGGTTGTGCGAGCTGCTCCAGGCTGGCAGCATGCTGCTGCTGCTGCCCCGAGCACGGCACGTTTTCTGCTGCCGCCTCCGCTGATTGCATGCCCTCCGCCACTGCTGCCGGTGCAGCCGATACCGTTGCCTGCCCAGGTGCCCGCACCGACGGCGATGCTGCCGCCTCTGGTGCAGCCGCCACTGCCACTGCGTGTGATGCTGCAGGCCGGCGTGTGAGTGCGATCGCTTGGAGCTCTCTCCGCACCTGCTCGCCAGCTGGCAGCGCCGGGTACTTCACACACGCATCACTCGTGGCAAAGTGGCCCAGCGGCTGCAGCAGTGCATCAGAGGCGACGTGAGTGAAGAGGGTGGAGGACACTCGCCACAGAGAGGTGCCCGCTGCGCGCGCAGCAGCCGCCGCGGCCAGCGTGGCGTGCTCCACCACCACCTGGTGGAGTGTGACCAGTGCAAATGGGGGTTTTGTGTCGTTTCAAGTGATGCGTAAGTGGCGTGACAGATGGGTGCGGCAGAGTGTGCCCAGAGCAGGCACCGGACGTCGGTTCGAGGTGTTGGCATTGTGATAGAAACGGGGGTCAAAGCAGACAACAACCCACCAGCACGCGTACGCTTGAAAGTTGCACGAGGAAATAAAGCTACCAGCAGCGCAAGCTCCCAACACGCGCACCCAGCCGCCCAGCCATGACATGTCATGTCAACCAGGTATCAGGTGACAGGCACTGGCAGACCCCTGGCCCGACCACCCAGAGAAGAAAAGCTAGTGCCCCAGCAAACACCCCGCTCCTACCTCGTGCATGCCGGCCTTGATGTGGCCCCCAGTGAGGTGCTCCAGCTGCTGCCCTGCCTGTACCAGCAGGCAGCCCCGGGGCACACGCACCGCCACCTTGCGACCGTCCGCCAGCCACACGCTGCAGTGCACGTTGCCATGACGCGGACCTTTACATGGTACAACCATTCCCCATCCTTCCAACCTCACATTTCAACTGCAAAAAGGCATCAACTGGTCCACATACGATAGGTATTTGCATGCCACTGGCCAGTCACGCTGGCGAGTAAGAAGCTAAGAACACAGCACAGGCTGCACAAGTAACAGGTGGTTGCGGTGCAGCCATTGCCCACCTGAGGCCGGGGAACCTGCTCTTGCCGTGCAGCGTGAGCAGGTTGAGATCCGAGTGGTACCTGCATGTGGTTGGGGTGGTTGGGCTATGATTGATTGGTCGGTTGATTGGTTGATGGGATGACTGGGATCGATGGGTTGGCGGGCACATTTTTAGATGATTGGTTGGTCAGTGGCAGACCTGGTTCCATTTCTGTTTGGTCCTTTGCCGGGTGGTGCAGGGAGTGCACAGCAGGCAGTAGCAGGCGGTAGCAGGCAGACAGGCTGAGGGCCACCTCCCACTCATGTCTTTGGGCAGCCGCAGTACATACACCCCCCATGGCCAGCAGCTGGCATGATGACTTAAAGCAAACACGGCATGCTGTAGCCAAACAACACATGGCCGCACGCCACATGCTGCCACGAATGCTCCACACGACCGACACCAATGCCATGCAAGATGGCGTGCGCACCCGGCGAGCACAGTACCCAGCGTGCCGTGCACCGCTAGGTCTGAGCCTGTAGGGGCCAGTAGGTGGGGCCCGCCTTCCATGAGATCCACAAGTGCACGGCCATTTAGCCCTAAGCCAAGTGCCGTGCAGCCCGCCACGCGCCGCGCGACCGCCAAGACCGCAGATGCGAAGCCGTTCATGATGGTTGGCCACTGGGGGAAGGCCTACGGAAAGGAAGAGCGGAGCAGAATGGCAGTGGTGGGAGTGGTTGGGCGGGGCAGGTAGCACAGAGGCGCAGGGATACGCTGCCGGGTCGGGGGTGGCAGTGCTGTACGGTTGCAGGCTGTGAGCGCATCTGGGGCCACGCAGGTGCAGCACGCAGCGTGACATGCGAAGGCCTTCGAGCTCGGCTGCTGCTGGACCACTGCGCACGTGTGTGGGTGGCGTGGCGCCATAGTGTATCTGCCCCTTTCTCAGCAGCCTTTGCCCAGGCCTTTGCCTATGTCCTTTACCTCAGGCACCACTGGCGCCGCGTTGAGTTCTGGAAACGCGGTGGAGGATGGGCGCGGGCCCACGCGCCACATGTACCGCCATTTGGCATCTGCGGTACAGAGAATCCGACACATGTCAGCATGTCACTGTAAGCTGTTGGCATGCTGCATTGTACCTGCAGGCACCTGTGCATGTCACCCGCTGTGCAATTGTGTTGCCCGCAGTACAGTGTTAAAAGCGTAATCACAGGTGGCAGCGCGCACGCGCCCAGACCGCGGATGCTGCCGCCTGTTAACTAGCTGCTTCCGCAGGTGTTGCAGCCACGAAGAGTGCCACAAACATTGCTTTGATCAAGCCTGTCAGCGCAGTCAAGGCATTCAAGGCTGCCTGCGTGGGCAACGCCACCCACCTGGCCCTTTGGGCATTGTTGCAGTGTGGCCGGCCGGCAGAGCAGCCACTTGGGCCTGGATCACGGGGTCCTGAGCACAGAGGCATGTTTGGAACAGTTCATGTTGAGCACCATTCATACGGTAGTCATGCATGTGTGCAAACACACCAGCCCCAGGTTCCTCTCTCTATATATATTATATATATGTGTATGACACGGCGTGTGAAACAGCATCTTGCTGCCGCGCCTGGGACGCTGATGTATTGAATCTGCTGCCTACCAGGCTGGTGCAAGCTAGGGGGGGATGAAAATAAAACTAGGGTGAGGGTATCAGGCTGGGGCATGACTGGTGGAGTGTACATGTCATGCACAATGCACCGTTGTGCAGGCCCAGTGCATGGAGCAGTCGCATGCATCTGGCATTTGTACAAATGCAGTTGAGGTCAGTTGAGGTAGCAGAGTACGCAGCAGCTGTTGGTCAATGCAATAGGAACCAGGATGGGAACTTTGCTGTGTATGTATGTACAGTATGTTGCATGCAGCTCTGCCGGCTCACCTCCAGCACGCGAGGCACCTCCACGCCTGACGGAGTCACTCCCACCTGTGGCACACGCGTCGATTGCATGCCCTTCACAACACCTCTTATGCCCCGAGCCATTCCATGTCAGCCAAGAGTTAATAATAATAATAATAACACGGCGTGTCACAGATGTGTCTGCATGCCGGAGCCTGACAGTCGTTATCTAAACACAAGCACTAGAGGACCAAGCCAAGAGTTGACTGCAGAGAAAACAGATGACAGGATGGGGCTCACGAGCCAAACCCCGCCCCTGTCAGCACACGGGTGCAGGCGGCCCGCAGAGCGCACAGATCCAAGGGATGTGGCCGGTAGGAGATGTGCGCACCTGGTAGGAGAGTTCGGGCCGGGCATCCTTGAGCTTGTCGTTGCTCTCAAAGTATGCCTCAAGCATGTCCAGGAACTCATCATTCATCTCGGATGGCACACGCCTGTCACGCACCTGCATGCACCGGCCCAGACCAGGCTTCAATCAGTTACCTAAAGTCACAGGGCATGCGTCCCATCCCACCCCAGCCCACCCCATGTGTCCATGATGTCTTTTGAGAAGGCTTCAGCTACTAGGAGTAGGACTTTGAGGACTTGACGGTGATCGATCACATCGCCAGGTTGTTGAGGCCTGGTCTGTGCCTGAGTGACTGGGGTGCTCTGCGCCGGCTGGCACATGCAGCAGGGCAGTGACTGTGTGCCTGCGCCTAAGACCCATGTGGAAGGTGGGTGCGCATGGGCAGCATGCGTCGCGATGCGACTTATCACACGCTGCCGCACACCAGCTCCATGTGCAGTTTGCAGCAGCCAGCATAGTGTGGCTTGGCTGTGCTTGCCCAGGCTGGCTGTCCCATGCTGTGGCATGCTGTGCTGGAAGAAGGCAGCGACGAGCCGTACGCAATTGAATCTGAATGTGCTCATGGCAACGCTGCGGTGATCAAATGGCAGGAAGCAAGCGTCTGAGCTGTCGCAAAACATCTTCCATGTGCGCACCAGCAGGCATCCTGTGCGGACCAGACATTCCGCGAGCTCAGCGCACTGCTGCTGCTGTTCCTTCGTCAAGGGATCGCGCAAGCCATCTACATCTGGGAAGACTACATCCAAGTCAAAGACAGGCAGCACAGTGCTGCTATCTATGAATGCATCGGCCATTGCGCCGGCCCTGGCCTGAACGCGGGCCGAGGACGTGGATAGGCACGTGACACTTCTCTGGTCACACTGAGCCGTCCAACTTCGCTGAGAGTTGGTATCTGGGAGACTGAGCTGGCCGTGTGCAGCGCAGCCGTAGAGGTGAGCGTTCATACTGTTACACGGTGTTGCGTCATGCAGCCACTGCGCCACATCTGACATGATTTGCCCAGGCGCTCAAACAGCCTTCGCACATGCCGCTGGGTGGCAGATGCACGCAATCACCCACATAAGAGCTAGGTGTGTAGGCTGGCCCCTACACAAAGGGAGGCCAGCTCGCTTTCACCTGCCCCATACGCTGCCACCCTGCCTAAAATGCACACCCCACCGACCAGGGACGCACCACAAAGGAAGAGCCAGACCACCACCAACAAAACCACTGCACAGCCACATCACGCGCCGCTGAGCCAACCAATAGAATGCCCAAAGCCAGGGAGGATCAGTCGAATGATTTGAATGGTAGAGGGCAGGAGAGAGAGCGAACGTGCAAACAAAGGTCGAATGGATGGATGGTCGGCAGTCAAAGGAACAGTAAATCAAACCACAGGAATCGGCCGTAACGTCTGTTGTTTGGTTCTGGGAACCTGTTAGGTGGATTGCGTGTGGGAAGCACTTAGTTGCGTGTCACGTGTACTACACTAACATGCAACCAACGGCCGCTCACATAACACCACACTGCGTGTGCCCTGCAATGCAGACACCCCTGTGTGACAATGTCAGCACTGTCTCCACATGGAAGAATGAGACTTTTAAATTCAAGTAACGCACATCATTTCATCACGCAGCTCGCTCTGGCCGTACAAAGCCAGTCCAAGCACACCAACACAGACAGGCAGCGCCCCCTGCCCCGTGCCCGCAGCGCTGCTGCACCCCCCCACGTGCCAATCGCATGAGGGTGTGCGAGCATCAGCCGGTACAGGGAAGGTCACCACCCGGCAGTCTGTGCACACAAGAACACCCCCCCCACACACACACACACACACGCACACCCGCACACGACGACACAAGTATACGCATGCGCCCCTCACAGGCCAGTCACACCCCCACCCCACCAGCGCCCCTGCGTTGAGAAGCGCGGTACCAGAGGGGCTGTGCTGCCCGCGTCTCGATCGCCACTTCAAATACATGCCAGATGCATTCGCTGCAGTAGCGCACGCCGGCACGCAGGCCTGCCAAACCAACAGGCACCAGCCACCCTTGTACAAGCTCCACCATGTGGTAGTGCATGCGGCAGCTACCAGCCGCATCCAACAGCTCACACACCATCCGATGGGCTTGCATGCATCCCATGCTGTCCTCACAATGCAGCCTGCTTTCCTGCCAAAAACAAATGCATACAAGCTGCCACCCTGCTCCGTTGCAGCAATCCTCTATGTAGTGGTAGTGCTACCATGTGTTCAGGGTGCCATCCCAGCAGCAGGTGGACAGGAGCTTGGCCTGAAGGGACATGTTGCAGCCCCCTGAGAGAAGCAGAAGTGGGTCACACCTGCCTGCTGCCACCCATCTCACACCTCGTGTACCCATCTCAAACCTCTTGTACAGGGCAGCGCCCACCCAGCTAACTCTCCCCACGCCAAGCCATTGCAACAACCTTCCAAAAAACAAGCAGCCACATGGCGCAACCAACTTGGCTACCGCGCGTGCAGCTACCGCACACCAGTCAAAACACCTGCGTCTAATGCCTGCCAAACTATAGCCTGCATGCTTGCCTGCCTGCCTTGCATGCGTGCGTGCAAGGGCCTGCCCAGGGCCTCCTGTGTCAGGGACACCCTGCCGGCACCAACCCATGCGTCCTCCTGCGATGCTGCACATGCCACCTGAGCTCTGCAAACCAAAAACTGCCCTACTGGGGCCTCAGCAGCACTGAGTGAATGAGGCGCATGTGACCGCGACCGCGCCTGCCCTGGACAGCCTTGCCGCCAGAACCAACAAGGCTGCATGCAGCAACCTGTAGTCTGACTGGCTGTATTGATACAGTTGCGGGCAGGACTTGACAGGGGAGTCCCTGCCCTGCCCCCCGCGTGCACGACTTGCGTGCCTGCTGCGTATGTCTTCACAGCCGCTGCTGCAGCTGCCGTGCAGCCGCCCACCCTACATCCGCAGAGTCTGCTGCTACTGCCACACCGCTACTGCCGCGGTCCTTCACCCGCCCAGCGGCTGCGCCGAGTCCAGGAGCAAACCCTGCTGCTGCACCTTGCCTTGCCGCCGCGGCCACCACCTGCCTGGGCCACTGTGTGCCCCCGTGACCGATGCCACAGCTGCCGCCTCCTGACTGTGCCTCAGCTGTAGCTGGTGGTGGTGGCTGGCCTCACCCTCCGCCGAGCTTTGCAGCGCAGCGGCGGCCAGGCGGCTGGCCGCCAAGTGCCGCTTGAATGCTTCGTACAGGGTGAAGAAGGTGGCAGACAGCAGGGTGGTCTGCAGCACACGGGGGCCCATTCCGGCCACCAAGCCAGCTGCCCCCCGCTCACGGAGCACGTGCTGCACCGCCGCACTCGCTGACGCAATGCCCTGGCACTGCAGCTGGGTCTTGATCACATCCAGGGGGGTGGTGATCGTTGCGGCAGCTGCGCCTGCCAGCCCACCAAGCAGCAGCGGGTGTGAGGCCCACGCCGGCGCAGCCCACCGCGCGGCACCACCCTCCTCACTCCCCTCCCCCGTGACTGCCTTCCGTAGTGCCTCATACACCCCAAACTGTATTGCCATCTCAGGCACGTCACGCATGAGGGTGGCCGCAAAGCCGCAGTACAGCCCCCGCAGCCCCTGGCTGCTCCACACATGCTGCGCCGCCTGCCACATGTCCCGGAACACATAGGCTTGCACTCGGTGCTTCAGTACATCTCCAGGCACGCGGATAATGGCGGATGTGAACGCGGCAGCTGATGATGACACCACATGCGCCACCATGTCCCGCCTGCAACACAAGGCACGGAACGCCGTTGGGAGGTGGCATCACAGTAGCATATGAGGCCAGGACATGGGACGTGTCAGTCTCAAGGCAGTACCTGGACCTAAGAGCAACGCAAGACTGGCCGAGGTCACCCACTGATCTACAAAAGCACCTGCAGACACACAGCGGGAAACACAGCAACAGAGGAAGATGGAGCAGTCACAGCCCAGAGCCAGGGCCAAAGGCCAGCCGCGCACCTGTCCTTGTTGAAGTGCTTGGAGAGAGCGCGCTTGGCGGCCTCATCTGTCGCGAAGAACACGAACGCAGCTGGCAGCGTGCCGGCTAGCGCCCCCGCAAGGCCCAGGTACAGATCAGGCAGGCCGCGGGGCCCCACCCAGTTGCAAATGCGCAGGTTGAGACCAGCCCAGCGCACGCGGCGGCAGGACGCGGCAACAGAGCTCTGCCATGCCTGCAGGTCTGAGATGGAGGAGCTGACCTGCAGGGACAAGGACAAGAGCACAGAACGAGGGGAGCGGTGAGAGGCGTCGTTCAGACTTGTCCTGAACAGTGAGACCTTTACAGTGAGACATGGGGCGAGTAGTTGGTGAGGGGAGCTGATGATGGGCTGAGGCAGGGAGAGAGGAGTTGAGGGCAGGGAGGTCCGAGCTGAGGGGGTGGTATGGAATGCTGAATTGCTGATCAGGGCGGCAATGCTGTGTTATTATTATTTTAATAATGCTGTGGATAGATCATAGCTTCATGGAGCAGCTGTGCAGTGAGCGGTCCTCAGGAGGGTCATGTCGTGCGTTGGGAGTTGGGCCGCAGAATCCCAGCAGAATCTTGGGGCCGTTCCTATGCATGCCTCAATGCAGGCCAAAGCTGCTGCACCTGTCATGGCTGCCCCATGCACCCGCCGGCAGCTGCTACGCAGCCCCACCCAGGGACAGCAAGCAAGTGTGCATGGGGAGCTGCGCCGCACATGGGCATGCAAAGCACATGGGCCTGCCCAAGGATAGCCTACAAGCATATGTGCTTCTGTGCCCATGCGCTGTGCCTCACCTGCATGCGCGTCTTGATTGTGTCCAGTGGATGGATGCATGCCTGTGCAATGGTCCTGGCCAGCGCGCCTGCCCCGATGTTCTGCACCTGCGAGTGCATGCAGGGGGGCGGGGCGTGGTGTCCGCTTGCATGCTTGCATGGTTGCTGGATCTGGAATCAGAATCCAACATTGGCCGATATTCGGAGGCCAAATTGACTGGAAGACAGGCATTGCTGCGTCCATGCATACGCGCTGGGGCCCCCACGCGCCTCGACCACCTCGCCTGCGCGTCCCCTTCACCCAGGCTCGCCATCAGGCCTTACCAATTCGACTGTATCCTGGGCCTCCTTGGCGCTCATGCTGGAGTGCTGAGACATGGTGACAGCACCGAAGCGCTTGGCGTGCTGGCCCTTGGCATGCCCTTTGCCTTTGCCTTTTCCCAGCACACCAGCGCTGCTACCAGCAGGCTGCAGCCCAGTAGAGGAGGGCAGTCGAGGCAGCAGCAGGTGCCACTGCGAGCCCGAATGCCCCAGTGCACTTAAGCCTTCAAAAAGGAGGGCTCTGACACTGGAGGGTAGCGGGCTGGCAGCACCTAGCCCGGAAAGCGCTGGAGGGGCCTCAAAGGCACCAACGCGCGCGAGCTTGGCCGAAGGCATCAGGTTTGAGCAACCGATGCTATGCGGACATGACCTGTCGGTGCCCCTGCTCTCGTATGTTGCTGTGGGCGCTTGAAATGATGAACGCAAGCAGAGCTGGCTACGATGGGTGCCCCAGGGCACAAAAATTGACGCGGGAGCGTTTCTGTTTCGCCGGTGTCCGGAACCAGGCTTCAATGATTGCGGCAAAACACGGTAATGGCAAGCGCACAATGAATCACAAGAACAGGAGGACGGATTTGGGCGAGATACATGTGACAGCACAGAGCGTGATGCGATTACTGTCCAGGCCCGCACAGCTGCAGGGTAAGCAACCCAATTACACGTTGAGTACTGCGCTGCATTTACCAGGGCTGATGTGTCCAGCCCGCCTAGGAAAGACCGTCCGCCCACACAAACCGCCCCCCACTGCCGCTTTATGGCCATCCGCTGCGCTACTGGTAAAAGGCGAACTCGCTGTCGCTCTTCTTCACGTTGGCCTTGTAGCCCTTCTCAAAGTCTTTTGGCAGGATGACATACCTGCAACCGACAGCCAGCCAGTTGTCAGCATTCAAGTGAACTGCAGCAGCAAATGCTAGGGGAGCTGCAACAGCTGGGTCACATGCAAGGTGGAGATCTGTGCAGCGCACCAACTGTATGGCCCCCCTGCTGTGCCCATCCAAGTCTAACTTGTACACATGCCACTGCTGCGCGCGCCCTGTGTGACGGCCTCCAGCCCCAAACTGCACCAAACTAGATGATCGCTAACTTTGCCTGCATAGCCCTTGACACAAACCCCCCCTGCTCCCGCACCCCCCACCCTCCACCCCCGCCCCCCACGCACAGTCACACACCTGTTCTTGCGCACGGCATGCATACCGGCCTCCTGGCAGATGGCCGCGATCTCAGCCGCGCTGATCTTGTCAGGCCGCGACACATAATCCTCCAGGTCCACCTCGTCAGACAGGTTCATCTTGCTGGTGCACACCTGCGGTGGTCACACAGATGCAGTGCTGACTAGGCAGAGGCAGCAGTGGGTACATAGCAGTACAGTAGTGCTACCCAGCAGTACAGCTGTGGTTCTACGGTCATGGCAGGCAGTAATTGTTACACAGAGCACGATCGACCTGCAGGTTTGGCTCTCAGGCAGTACATGTACACAGCAGGCCAGTGGCAAAACTAAAGGGACACAAATAAAGCCATGGCACGCTGGTGGTGGTCAGCAATGGTTATAATAACCGGGCTGATGAACAAAGGTCACACAGGTTGCAAGAACCGATGTACGCAGCTTGATGGTGCGTGGTGAACACACCTGGAAGATGAGGCGCTTCTGGCGACGGTCAGGCTGTGGGAACTCAATCTTGCGGTCCAGCCGCCCGGGGCGCAGCAGTGCTGGGTCGAGCGTGTCAGCGCGGTTGGTTGCCATGATGACCTGGGGCAGTGGGGGGTGGGTGGGTGGGGCATGTTGCTCAATTGAGGAAGTGGGTGCCATGTTGGTTCAAGAATCGTTGCAAGTAGCTGATTGTATGGGGGCTAGAGCTCTCATGAGCATAAAGGCAAACATGCGCTGTAATCGGTTCAAGCCTTGCTACACCCCCCTCCCTCCCTGCGCGCTCCCCTCCCATCCCCATGCCACCACACACACCACACACACACACATGCGCTGACCACCCTTGCCATCGCATGCGCGCCAGTGTGTGCCTGCAATCCTGCTGCTCTCTGCACGTCCACCCCCAACCAGCTATGCACCACCCCCTCCACCTGCACACGTCACCCCATGCCCGTGGTGCTGCCCCATGCCTGTGCCGCTGTGTGCGGCCACGCCCCACACCCCACAGCGCGGCCCCCCGCACGCACCTTGACATTCACTGTCTGGTCAAAGCCGTCCATCTGGTTGAGCAGCTCCATGAGGATACGCTGCACCTCGCGGTCCGCGCCCGTCTGCAGGTTCAAGTGCAGATGATCGTGTTCAGCATGGTGCAGCAGCAGCGGTGGTCCAACCGAGCAGCACACGCTACCCGACCATACACGGCTGACACGGCAGTGCCAGTATCAACAACAAATGCCAGTGTCGACAACATGGCGATTCATCAACGACATGATGCCTCATCAGTGTCGATACATCAACAGCAACACAGCCCGCAGGCCACGCCCGCCTGCAGCGCACCTGCGCGTCGAAGCGCGCCGTCGCAATCGCGTCCACCTCATCAATGAAGATGATGGATGGTGCGTTCTCCTTGGCCAGCCGGAACACGTCGCGCACCATGCGCGGCCCCTGAAACGTTTACACACAGTGCAAAACAGCAGCGCGCAGACATGCCGTCAGTTGTGCTCAGTCCACCAAAACTTGGAGAATTTGAAAGCCTGTCACCGCGCTACACGGCATGCCACAGGGCATGAGTGACGTGTACATGCTTGTGTCGTGGTGCAACCATGGGCGCGCGGGCCCCATAGCTGGGGACCGGGCGGGGAAGCAACCCCTAGCCACCCCGCCGTAGGTGGAACGCACGTGCCAACACCACTGACGATGAAGCAGGTCGATGGCGCACCTCCAGCCCTGCCCAACCCGCATACCCAGCCCAGTCCCCCCCCCCC
>BDCZ01000354.1:43021-65813 GCA_001662365.1 Chlamydomonas applanata | reverse complement strand
CCCCCCACCCCCCAAACGGCATGATGCATCTGTTGCAAGTCATGTCAACTCCAGCTCCCAGTCTCTTGGGTGGAGCAGAATTGATGCAGCTGCAGACACAGTGCGTGCAGGTGTATCTACAGCTGCGTCAATTATGCACCTGCCAATCACAACTCTCTTCTGTGCCTTCCCAAGAACACAACTCTGGCCTCACCTCGCCCAGGTACTTTTGCACGAACTCGGAGCCCACCACTCGAATGAATGACGCGGTCGTGTGGTGTGCGACCGCTTTCGCCAGCATGGTCTTGCCAGTGCCTGTGCGTGGCCGCACAAAGCATGCAAGTGCAGTATTGCCGGTGCACGCTCTGACAACCTGAAAACTGGAACTTGAACCCCATAAAGTCAATGCGCGGCCAGGTAGGCTGCTAATGCTAGGTTGCTGGCTGCGGAGACTTGACGAACCACATGCTGGCCCCTACTGCCAGATCGTCTTGTGCACGCCCACGCTGCAGCACCCTGTACTGCCCCACGCTGTGACTGTGCTGTTCTGCACAATCGTCGTGTGGCTGACCACGCTGCCTCGCACCTGGTGGGCCGTACAGCAGCACGCCACGTGGTGGGTCAATGCCTAGTTGCTGGTACAGGCTGGCATGCGTGAGAGGCAGCTCCACTGCCTCACGGATCTCCTGCTTCTGAATGTCATACCCACCAATGTCCTGCATGCGCCACCCGCACGTGCAGGTCAAGGTCGCAATGGTGCATGTATGCCAAGGTCGCAAAACCCACAGGCGAGTTGGTGCGCTTCCCCAGAACATAGAAGAAGCACCGTGCTGCAGTGCAGCACGCATCACGCATGCGTGCGCGCTGCGTTGTGTCGCCATGACAGCTGTGCCTTGCATGCATGCATGACACTGTCCCCACCGAGTAAGTGACGTCTGGCTTCTCGTTATCGCCCAGGAGCGAGATGGAGGAGTCCGCCTCAGGTGGCAGAATGTCCACCAGCGCGTTGGAGTGCCTGTGTAGCGCTACTGAGGACGAGGGCTTCAGCAGCTCGCGGTTCAGCGTGCTGAGGATCCTGACATAGTAGTTAGAGCCCGTCGTGGAGCCCACGATGCCGCTGTTGGCGTCTACCATCTCCAGGAATTGCCCGATCACAAGGGGCACTGACTGAATGCGCTTGACCTCTTCCTGAGCGCGTAGCAGCTCGCGCTTCAAATTCTTCTGCTCCTCCTTGATGTACTCCTCCTGGATCTCAAGGAACTCCAGCTGCCGCTGCAAGCTCTTCAGCTTGGTGTACAGGTCGTCCTCCTCGCCCACGTCGACGTCCATCTGGGGACCAACAAACACGGTCAGGAATGGCAAAATCCAAGCTGCACCCACCAAGAACCCCAGTGCCTCATGTCATGGCACCAAGGTCAAGCCTCACCTGCACGTCCAAGTCGGCCGCCTCCACCTTAGACGGCATAAGCACGTCCACGGCAGCCATCACGGCGCCTCAGCTGCAAAGGATCTAGGTCAGATCACCCAACGTCGTGTATATGTGCAGAGGTTTGCTGGGTTCCCTATCTCTGTGACAGCGGTACGGGAGCAACAGCAACAACGACGGCACGCCCTCTTGTCTTTGAGGGACGTCACAGCTCTGTGGACCACTCGTCTTCCAGCGGGTCTTGAGTGACTGACAGGGGGTTAGCACGCCACCGTCTGGGGATTGCAAAAGAGCAAGCCATAATTGAAGCTGCTGCAAGTGGGTGTGCCAGCAGAAAAGCCGCTTACATCAAAAGAATGATTCAGACTCCAGAGCAGGGATGCTGGGCGGCACGCCTACATCCCATCCACAGATTCACTTTAGCAATCCTGGCATAGGGTTAGCTGCCAAGCAAAAGAAGAAGTCGCTCAGGTCAAAACCGCAAAGCTATGAAAGCAACTGCTTCTGATGGCAGTTCCAAATCGCAAAAGACTTGCTCGCACGCTCAGTCCCCCACCAGGCCATTGAATCCCTCAAGCATGAGCAAACCAAATATGTGGGGCTCGAGCGAGCGTGCACCAGCCAGACAGCCCGGCTGTGCATGCTCCCGCCGCGCCTGTACTGCTGCAGCCCCCATGTGCGCATGTTTTTGGCTTCAGGGCGCTGCTGCTCACCCGTCCACGATCCCACTGCGCCCAGCCCACAGCTGCCCAGCCTCCAAGGCCGCTGCCCTTTACTTGTCATCCTCATCCGACGCCTTCAGGATGGTTGCGAAGCTGAAGGGTGCAAACAGGTAGCCATCGCCCTTGTAGAACTTGTTCATGTACTCGACCCAGTGCAGGCGCAGCGCATGCAGGAAGGCTGACAAGGACTCCATGACCATCAGCACGCCCAGCGTCGCGCACGCAAACACAAAGAAGCCGATGAACATCGCGGGGATGCTGTTCATCGCGATCGTCATCATCAGCACGCGGTCAAAGAACACAGATGAGAGCTGTGAGTGCGCCAGCGACAGTGCCCACAGGCGCAGGTAGCTCGCTGTGTTGGACACCGCGCCCAGCACAAACTCAATCGTGTGGATCATCTGGTGCACCATGACCTCGCCAAACTCAAAGTGGTCACCATGTCCATGCCCGCCGCCATGGCCGTCACCGTGGCTGCCCGCCGCGTGCACGTCAGGCGCGCGCCCCTCCACATCATCGCCGTACGAGCCGCCATGCACCAGCTCTACCGCCCCACGCGCACGCTGCATCGCCTCGTGGCGCTTCTTCAGGATCAGGGGCTTGGGCAGCAGCATGCAGGGCACGCAGATGAACGCGATGAGCAGCAGGAAGGCCTGGAAGCCGCCCTGGCCCTCGAACACCTGGCCTTGTGCGTCCATCGAGCCGGGCGCGAGGAACATGTTGATCATGACATGGTAGAGGTCAGCCATGGAGCCAGACATCCACTTGGCAATGATGAGGCAGCACAGGTAGCCAAAGATGAAGTTGAGGAAGATCATCTGGGGGATGAACTCCCACAGCACAGACAACATGTCGCGGTAGTACAGGTTGTTGAAGAGGGAGTTGAGGATGCCAAAGTCCATGTGGACCACACCCAGGATGATGGACATCTTCATCTTCACAGAGTTGAAGTAGGGCAGCTCAGTCTTGCGGCCGTGCCAGATGGGGTCCATGCCAAACACGTATGGGCCCATGGTGCGGTCCAGGTCGACCTTGCCGCCCCACTTCTTGCAGTCACGGATGTCGATGGCGCCCCACCCAGCCGCGCGCTGCAGGCGGCAGCAGCATCAGTGCGCACACAAAGCGTAAGCAGGGAGCAGCAGCCTCCAAGCAACACAGAAGGCATCACTGCAGCGTGCAGGCCCACACATCTCGCCTGCCTGCAGCGATCCCATCACATGCGGCCACAGGTCACTGCAGGTGCTGGTCACTGCAGTGCAGCAAATCACTGTAACAGCACGTGTTAGCCAGCCCCCCTGCGATCTGCTTACCACTGGGTTGATCAGCGTCCCATTCTCAGCAATGCCCTGCGGCACCAGCGGCTGCCAGCACTTGAAGTGCGTGCCGCCAAAGATTTGCATTGGGATGGAGAAGAACTCGTTGTACATAAGCCCAGTATAGATGGAGAAGATGCCCATCAGCAGAATACAGTACCTGCGGGAGCACAGGGCATAGAGCAACGTCAAGTCTGGCTCCCGACCGCTGTTTATGTCAAGCCCGATCTGGCAACTCAACAACCGCATGTAGTCCATGAACATAAAGCCTTGATCCTGGTGCTCGTCCCACCCAGGAAGCTTCCCGATCTCCTCCAGCTGATACTGCTCTTGTCCTCTTTTCTGATCGCTGCTGCCCACTGCTGACTGCTGGACACATCCAAGATTGAAACCGACGACGAATCAAGATCGAGATTGGGAATTCACGCACCTGCCACCAAACAGCAGCGACACCATGTCGCCCAGGTCCTGCTTCGCCATGATGGCCTCGCGCTTGATCATGAATGCGGCGAATGCGAGCATGATGAGGGCGTGGCCCACGTCACCGAACATGACAGCAAACAAGAAGGGGAAGGTCATGATGGTCAGCACCGTAGGGTTGACCTCGCGGTAGCGTGCGACGCCGTACGCTTCCACGATGGCCTGGAAACACTGCGTGAACTTGGTGGTGCGGAAGTGTGTGGGCGGCGCCTCGCTCGTCGCCAGCGGCTGCAGCACGCTGGACAGCTGCGTGGCCGAGGACTGGCCTGTGCGGTACAGGACGTCCTGCACCTGCTGCATCGCATATCCCGGCACCCACGCCTCCGCGATCAGCACCTTGGACGTCACATCCACGCTCAGCTTGTTCAGCGTGTGGTACACTGCCTTCTCCTTGCGCACCATGACCGTCCACTCATCTAGGTGCAGCGCGATGTCCTTGAGCACTGTGTCGCGCCTCCGCTCGCCCGCCTCATTCGTGGTGTGCAGCTCGCGCAGGCGGCCTGTGACCTCTGCAGCCATCTGGCGCTGACGGGCAACGTCCTCGGGGAATGGGTAGCGGTTGGCGTTGTACACCTCGCAGATCTTGTTCACCTTCTGGCGCGAGCGGTCGCCAGCAAAGAAGACCACAAACACTGACTTGTCCACCTCCTCCCCAGTGGCCGGGTCGCGCACCTTGCCCACGGCCACTTGCTTCAGGTACATGTTGCCGCGCGTGGCGCGGAACAGCAGGCGCTCAAAGCTGTTGATCTTGTCCTGCTGGATCGTGCCAGCCACGAAGCCGACCTTGGCCACCTTGTCGCCGCCCTGATGTGCAAGCATCGAGTGGCCAGGCGCAAGGGTCAGTCCAGCGCTTGTGCGCTCCAGCTGGAGACACCAAATGCAGCGAACGCAATGCCATTCAAGGTGTTATGTTCAACAACGGTGTTCTGATTTGTTGTGCACGCAGGCTGCGGCGATGGGCGCACTGAGCAAGCGCAGCCGCCCCACGCACCACGGCCTCGAGCAGGGGCGACTCGCCCTCGCCAAAGCCAGAGAAGGCGCTCTCAGGCACGACCTCGAAGCGCGAACCGCTCTTCGAGTCAAAGAACACGCCCGCCTTCTCCAGCACCAGCTGCAGCTCCACCAGCTCTGCATAGGAGCGCTGCAGGCGCTCCATGTTGCCGTTGGTCTCCACCAGCTCCTTCTCGAGCTCCTCCAGCTTCGCCTGCAGGCCGCAATTAATCCATCACGGCTGGCTCGGACGCTGGGCACGCCTCAATTGGTCGGAACAAGGCATGCAAGCACATCGCTGCAGGTACATGCCCCACAGTCAATCGACTGGTGGCGCACCTCCAGTTCGTCAAACTCGTAGGTTTTCTCCTGGATGGGCTGCGCCTTGACCAACAGGCCAGCTTTTTCGACCTGCTCGTGGAAGAAGCGCATCCTGCGTGCCATCTCGTCGCAGCGCTTGACCTGCAAGCGACCAGCAAGCCATCGGGGCGACGATTGTTTCAGGTGGATGCCCTGCCGTGCACGCAAGGCCCACCCATCTGCCATGATGCATGGACCACCCATGTCACCACATGACCTCCAACATCCACCAGCTGCATGCCGGCTGCGCTATGCCTCACCTGGCTGGCAAAGTTACGCTGGAATGCGCTCTTGTCGCCATTCAGGTCTTTGAACTGCAGCAGCCCAATCTCTCCGAGGGCGTAGACCGTGTCATGTGCGCTTTCAGCAGGAATCATCAATTGCACAAGAGACATCTCCTCGGACCTCCATAGGTCCGTGTTCTCAAACCCAAAATCCAGAAGCTTGCTCATCTTGAAATGTTGGATGTAACACCCCGCACTGCTTCAAAGCGTTGTAGTTATCCAATATAATCAATTCGCTGGGCTTGAGGTGGGCCGATTGATGAGCTCCTCAAACGTGTTGGCAGGACTAATGGCGCACAATAACCTGCACCATGCCCTTGAGGGGCACTTGACAGAATGCCTTGAGCAGTGCACTACAAGGGATGGGATTTTAACAGAAAATGTATGAGAGTGTTGCATTGAGAGAGTGACAAGGCGAGGCAAGGGCGCTTCTGTCCTCTGTGCGTATCAGCAGGCTGCATTGTAAGAGCACCAGCTGATCGAACGGCCTGGGAAGCCAGAGGATCGCTGATCTGTTTGTGACAGGTGGGAGATACATGGCAGACCCCGTAGGGCAGACCCAGGACCGCCAGGAACCAATGCAGGAGCAACATGAGCAAGAAGAAAAGCAAGCAGGTATGTGTGCTGAATCCCGCACTTACTACGCCCCATGCAGATTGCCCGCTGTAACGTGTAAGCAAGCTGGTCGTGCACGGTGCAAGTCAGCTAGACTCCACATGCGATGCGATGCACGGCACAGCCAGTGGCTTGCCTCTTGGTGCACGCACACGCGCCCTTGCAGGAGGCTCATTCATGACACGCATGCTGTCCACTGCACGCACCAAGGCGGAGGCCGCCAAAACCTCAATCCAGCAGACAGCCGCTGCGGCTGGCGCTGCTGCCGCGGCTGCGGCGAGCGCAGCAACGCAGCGTATGCCGGGCCGCCGCTCTGACATCGCAGAAGGCACCGTGGCACCTGGGGACGAGAAGGAGCTTCCGGTCCCCGCCGCTGGCAGTGGTGGTGGCAGCGCCCCCCCAACCGGGGCCGGTGCTGGGGCCACCACCCCGACCAGCACTGCTGCCGCCTCTGCCTCTGCGATGGCCTCCTCCCTATTGTCTGCAGCCACAGAGTGCGTGTAATGTGCTGTGCCGTACTCAGGCTGTGCTCGTCAGTGTGTCATTCATATGGCTTTGCCCGTCAGTTTGCACGTGCGCGATTTGAGTTTCTGCAGGCACAGGCTCAGGGGTCGGACCTGCGTGTGTTGCTTTTAACATTTTGTACAGCATGGCGCATGGTTGCTTGCATGCATGCACCCCACTTGCTGGCCCGCCACAGTGGTGTGGTGGTCTAAATTAGGTGGTCGTGACCTTGCCTCTGGTACAAGCTGACCTGCCCCTTCACTAGGGCGTGCCACCTGTGTGAATGGTGCAGGCTTGCGTGTACTGGCATGACTGACCCAGGGCGTGTACTGCTGCAAGTGTACTGCTGCACCTGTACTGACATGCTTGCATGCAGCCTCGGCAAAAAGACGCGGGACACGAGCAGCGCCGCATACCATGCTGCGGTGGAAGGCATCAAGCGCCTCGCTGCGCCACGTCGCCGTGTTGCGGTAAGCCCCATCTTTTCATTAATATGCCACCTCGGTCAGGTGGAACAATATCATAGCTATCCAATACTCTTGCACACCCACTCACCTGCAACCATCACCTCCTTCAACAATCAACACTCTTTTGCGCATCCATTACCCTGCTCCCTCCCTGTGCCCCACGCGCACGCACAGACGGTTGTGCGGCAGGAGGTGCGCGCGCGTCCAGTGCCCCAGGTGCTGCTTGTGTGCTCCACTGTGGTCGTGACAAAGGGGCTGCACTCCTATGGCATCTTTCGCACCGCGCCCCCACCCGCCACCACTGAGGCTCTCGCGGCGCAGCTAGGTGCGCCGCAGACAAGGATTCCTTGTGCCGGCTTGCTTTCAATGCAGGCCCTGCAAGCATGGCGTGGCATGCGCTGACATGCGCCATGCATTGCATGTGGCCGCTCCCCCCTCCGTCACGCATGACATGGAGCCCGCGCATGCCCTGTGCCATGCATGCATCGCATGCCCTGTGCCATGCATGCATGCACCCGCATGGGCCAGCAAGACGCACGACCTGCATGCATGCATGTGTGCGCAGAGCTGGGCATGGGCCTCGTCCCCTCTGACGTGGACCCGCTGGCGGCTGCTGCTGTGGTCAAGCACTTCCTTGCCTCCCTGGACGAGCCCCTGCTGCTGCGCAAGTACGTACGATGATGGTGACTCACGGTTGTGGTGGCGGTATGCTTTGTTGCATGAATACTGATTTCAGAACTCACACCTGGGAGCAATATAGTGCTGACGTGGTCGTTGAGTTGTCATTCGATTACGCACCCAGCCGTGACCTGTGTGCTCTCATGGTCCTCATGGTCCTTTACGCAGGCTGGCGGACCAGTGGGTGACTGCAGGCACAGACCTGGATGCCGTGCCAGGCCTGCTGGCAGAGCTGCCTGGGCCCAACCTGGCGGCGCTGCGCATTGTGGTGTGTGCGGCAACCGCTAACAGCAGCACAGTCAAAAGCTATGTGGCGTCACCCGCAACTGCGCACATGCTCACATGCTCACATGCAGTCATGTATCACGGTTCCCACATGTGGTTGTGCATGCACGCCCGCGCATGCCAATCACATGCGTCCTCATTGACATGTGCTTCCGCATGCATTGAATCACATGCGCATGGGTGCTGCTCGCAGCTGGAGGCGTGCTACCGTGTGGCGGCACAGTTCAACCTTACAGGTGTGTGACGCACTGCTTGTGACAGAAATGCCGCAACAGACAAGGCAGGCGTGGTGACGAACGCAGCTCAATCAGTCCATTGCCATGTGGTGCCTGTTACCATGCGCAAATATCTGCAACAGTTACGCCGGGATCGCTGCACAGGCATGATGCTTGCAGCCAGATGCAGGGTGTCCCGCAGTAACAGTGTGTGAAAAAGAGATAATTCCCGGATCAGTGGCTTCGTACATCAGAGGCTACGAAACCCGTACATTTCTCTCAATTCTGGCACAATATGCAAATTCGTAATCACATGGATGGTGGCTCCACGTGGTTCCAGCACCATCAGTTTTTTGATGTTACTGTGCACGTGGCACGCAGGCATGAATGCACTCGCGCTCTCCAGCGAGCTGATGCCTGTGCTGCTGTGGCGCACAGCCGAGCGCGGCAGTGTGGCCGCCAGCAGCGCGCGCAGTGTGGCGGCAGCAGCCAGTGCGGCGGTTGGATCCGCGGTGCCAGCAATCAGCGCCAGCATCCAGGCCCTGCGCAGCCGGCTGGCACGTGCACGGGGTGGCGCGGGGGAGGGACCGGATGCTGCGGCAGCGGCTGAGACTGGGCTGGTTGCTGCGGCAGAGGAGGCTGGGGCAGAAGGGGGCGCTGCTCCTCTGCCTACAAGTGTTGTTGTGCTTCCAGCAGTGCCCAAGGGGGAGGGGTCCTATGATGATGAGGTGGGGGATGAGGTGGTGGAAGGTGCAGAGGAGGAGGCGGAGGCTGAAGCGGGCGTGCCAGGGGCTCGCGTGCCGCTGTCAGGGGCGGAGAAGGAAGCTGTGGTGCGGTGTATTGAGTACCTGATCCTCAACTTTGAGGACGTCTTTGCAATCTGAGGTGAACTTAGGAGTTCTTTGCAGGATGAGGGTGTTGAACCCAACCTGGAAAGCTGATCAAACAGCAGAGTTTGAGCTGATGGCAGCCCTAGCATGGCCGTTGCCACAATAACCAAGTTACAGAAGTATGTTGGTGGGAGTCTGTCTTACTACCGCAGTTGCCTGCTTTGGTCCGCTCATGACAGCGTGGCAACAGCGACGCAAGGTAGATGGCAGGGCACGGATGAGCATCCTACAGCTTGCTTGCATGTCTCATCTCACCAATGCAAGGATTCGCTGTGGCAGCAGACGCAGACCCTGCTGGCCCTTCAAGCATCACAATTGTCGCAGTAGCGCCCAGTGTTTCTGACGCCCTCGCGCAGCGAGACGAGAACATGCGGTGGAAATGCAATGGTGGGTGCTGGATCGGACATTGGGAGCTGTAACACTGCGCACAAACCCACATAGCATGCAGGCATGCAGGGAGGGATTGTATGCGTGCTTCACGATAGCATGCAACGTGCATTTACAAACCATGTCTCTCCAGGTGTGCCCGCACTGACCATGGATAGTGGATGCACTGGTGGCAGTCAGCACAAGTATGGCATGCATAGACTAAGTCCGTGACTGCCTGGTACTACTGCATAGCAGACGCTATTGGAATTTGTGGTGTGGCTGCAGCTGGCGTTGAGATGTTGTGCGTACATGCAAGTGAGCATAGCAGTACAAGGCACTACATGCTGCAAGCTTGATGACGGGGTCGAGGACACAATGGATTCAATGCATATGCTCTATAATTGAGCACCTGTGCGCTTAGTCTGCCAGCCCTACTTCGCACCTCCCGATGTGGTTAGACACCTACCCTGATATTTACAAACTGTACGCGTCTACATAGGAAGGAGCTCAATAGTAAGCTTCGGTGCATCGAGGCCTGCCTTGTGTGTACGCACATGGTGTCTTCTAATTGCGTGCTCAGATAACGGCAAGAATGCCCCCAACGGCTTGGGACAAAGGTGGGTTCGCGCTGGCAGCGCGGCCTCACTACTGCCAAAACCGTGCTTCTTAATGGCGAGCAGGCTGCAAGTGCTGCCCAGTATTTTGTGGCATCAGGCACGCACCTGCGCTTTGAACGTGCGAGCCCAGGCGCCCATGCTTGCATGAGGTATGCATGGAGTGCCATGCGGCGTGTGCCCTGCACTGCAGCAGGCAAACATGTATGCTGCAACGAACACATCCCTGCATCCCTGCACTCCTCCTCGCGCACAGCTTACTGGGACAAGAACCTTGCGAATGGCATCAAGGCATTTGCTGCGGCAGCAGCCAAGGGCACGACCCCAGATGCTGGCCCCAGCTCTTCAGGATTGCCCGGGACAGAAGACCTCACCAAGTGCCTCCAGCTGCTCAAGGTCGTGCTCTCTGAGCCCAGCGCCACATGCTCCAAGGCCCTGAGAATCCTCGTTAAGGAGCAGCTGCTGCAGCACGTGCTGGCGTATGTAGCTAAGTTCACCCCGGGCCGGTGGGCCGATGCTGCAGCAGGCACAGCAACTGGGGCGCCGCACGCCGGCTGCCTGGCCGCATTGTCAGCAACGTTAGTGTCCACCACACGAGTGCTGCGCATCGTGGCCGCGTTGCTGCGCAACCTGAGCTCCGACCAGCTGGCGGGCATGCCAGCAACTGCTGGCCCAGCACTGCTGGCAGGAATGGCCCTAGATGTCTCCCCCCTGGTAAGCCCGTCAGGCATCATTTGTGGTTTAGCATATGCACGCATTGGGTCTGCTGGCAGGGGCGCTGGGGTGCACATGGCCATATGCATGCCTGAGCTGCCCTTGTGCTTGATGCAGCTGACCGGCAGACTAAAGTCCTGAAGCGCTATTCATGCCGGGGGTCTCCTTGGAACTGGCGCTCAATTCTTCCACGCACACTGTGGCCTGCCTGCACAGGACGCCCTTGTCAGCAGGCTGCTGGGCCCTCTGCTAGCCGCAGCGCACCAGGGCAGTACCACGGTGCACGAGCAGTACCGCTCAGCAGTACTAGGCGGTGCGCTCAACGTGCTGAGCGCGCTCGGGGGGCTCGCGCTACACCCGGCCCTGGCAACCACCCGCTCCACCTTCACAACCTCCCTGCTGCGCACGCTGTGCAGCAGCACGCTAGCGCCCGGCTGGTGCCTGCTCCTGGCGCATGCCCGCCCTGCGTCCGGCCCCGGACAAGGCCAGGCAGCATGGTATGAGTCAGCGGTGTGGCCGCTTGTGCGGCTGCTGCAGGCGGCGCGTGATGGCCCTGCGCGTGCAGATCCCACGCTGGCGGCGGGGTGGCAGCGGCAGGTGCTGCACCCGGCGATGCAGGTGCGCACTCGGTTGGGGGCTACATGCAAAGCATGCATTGTGGGGGCATGGGCTGGGAGATGCGGCTGAGCACTAGCTGACCTGTGTTCAGAGAGATTAACAGGGAATGTACGCAGGGGATGGATGCACATGGGCAGCAGTGGCAGCGGCCAGGGTGGCTGCCTTGCATTGACAACGGCCAGCCATCTCATCCCAATAGCCAACTAACCAAACGACCAACCAACAAATGACTAGCAACTTACATTACTGCACAGGAGTTGCTGCTGGAGCGGCTGGTGCACGGCCTCACTGAGGCATCCCCCTCTGGAGAGGAGCGGCCCCCAGGGTTTGAAGTGTTTGGGCTGCTGCCGGGCCGTTGCTGCCCCGACGGCGCTGGCGGCGACTCGCCAGACGATGGCACCGCACTGCTAGGCACTCTGCAGCTGTGCCTGGATGCGCAGTGGCTTGGTTGGCGGGCTGTGCAGCATGCGTCACGCAACAGTGGCGGGTCAGAGGCAGGCGGGCTGGGCGGAGACGTACTGGATGCACCCCAGCTGTTTGAGCTGACACGGGCAGTAGCAGAGCAGGGGGTGTCGCAGTACAGCGGTACGATGCAGGACTACCAAGACATGGTGGACGAGTGGGAGGCAGCTGTGGAGGTGGGGGACACAGAGGGCCTCACACCTCCCCTGGCGGCCCAGCCATCTGCGCGCCCCCTTGGGGCTGTGGCCACCTGCCTCGGGGACTTGCAATGGCTTTGGCCAGGGTTGCGGCCGGACCAGCAGCGCGCACAGCTTCCACTCCTGCTCGCCCTCGCAGCCAACTCCCTTGCATTCTCTGCACAGCGGTTGGAGGGCGGCGGCGGCGGCGGCGGCGGCGGGGGTGGGGGCGAGGCGCATGGCGGCACCAGCCGGCGAGAAAACAATGGCATGGAGGGCATACGCCCACCACAGCCACAGCAGCAGCTCCCGCAGCAGCAGCAGGCGCCAGGCGGCCTGCGGCCTGCATTTGGGCGGGGAGCCGCCGTGCTGGCGCCGCCACCACCAGCAGCAGCATCTGCCCTGCCCACCCACACCAGCCGAAGGGAGCGTGGCCTGGACCCAGACATGCAGGTGGTCAAGGACTGCTACACGCGTGCGTCCTCACTCATGACCTTCCTGTTCCCCCTGGACCGTTCGAATCCCAACTTGGCTGCCGACCCCCGGCTGTACCCCACAAGTGAATGGGCCCGGGTGGCAGCCCAAGCAGCGGGCGCAGCGGGCGCTGTGGAGCTTGCACTGCGGGGGGGTGCGGCCCCCACGCCCGCTGTCCGTGTCATGCTACTGCACGCAGCAGCAGGTATTGCCCTAGCTGCTCCGTTCAGCTTCTGGGACCCAGCGTCCCTTGGGCTAGCGGGGGAGGGGGCTGGCAGGGACGGTGCTGGCTTGACAGCGGGTGCGGCAGGTCTGTTGCCCACACTACGGAAGGCAGCCAATGCAGCAGCTGCTGCGCTGGAGGACAACACGCGTGCGGCTGAGAACACAGGCCAGGAAGTGGCACGCAGCATGGCCTCGACCTCCAAAAATTACGTGGTGGGCCCTGGCACAGCACCCGCCAGCGGGAAGGGCGGGGCCGGCAAGGCGGCAGTGATCGCAGCCGCGGCTGCAGCAGCAGCGGCGGCGGCCATCTCCCTCCCCCTCCAGCAGCACGCCGACCTCCTGTACCGCCTCCTGGCCCTGGTCACGGACTCCTTTGTGGCTCGCACCCAGCCGCGGCGGGTGGGCGGCAGCGGGGGAACAGACAGCGGCAGCGGCGCAGATGGCGGCAGTGAGGACGAGGGCGAGATGGGGGACGGGGCAGGGCCGGGTGCCATAGCAGGTGCACCCGCCAGCACTGGCGGCCCCTCCCCAGCATTGCCTCCATGGCTCGCCTCTGCAACACCACGTGCAAGCGCGGCAGGCCGGGGCACCGGGGGCGCGGGCGCTTCCATCACCATTACCATTGCCCCTGCAGACAGCACTGCCGGGGCTGGGGCGGCAACGGTGAAGGCACCCACATCTAAGGCAAACCCAGCACATGGCCGCAGGGGCCGGGGCGGGGCCAACCCAGGGGCTGTGCATGCAGGCCACAGGCCGGTGACTCAGCGGGTGCAGGAGCTTGCACTGTCCATGCGGGCGTATGTAATCGCTGAGCTAGGTCCTGCGTGGCTGCGGCTGCTGGCAGCCCAGTTGGCGGCTGCTGTGCCAGCGGTTGAGGCAGCAGCGCTGGCGGCAGCAGCAGCGCAGACCACCGCCTCAAGATCAGGGGACACCGGGGCCCTTGCTACTTTACAAGGGGCGCCCGGCAAGCAGCCACCGCCGGCGGGGGCCAACCGCCCGGGCGGTACGGCGGTTGGCAATGACCCGGAGGCTTGGCGCTACGGCCTCATGCGTGCGGGCCTGGAATGGATGTCAAAGCAGGTGGACAGTGTGGCAGGTGTGGCGGGTGCTGTACTGGGCGCGGCAGCGCAGGCAGCGCAGGCAGCGGCAGCAGGGCCTGCCGGCAAGGCTGCCCCCATGGACCGTGAGCTGGTGGCTGTTGCCAAGGCAGCAAAAGAGCTCGTGACGGCAGTGCAGGGCCTGGAGGCTGTGCCAATGCTGGTTGGGCTGGTGCGTGCAGAGCGGCAGCGGCTGAGCAGCATGGGCCTGGCTGAGGGTCAGGCGGGTGCCCTGCGGACAGTGGCCCGTGCGCTAGCGGCGCTGGCGGGGCTGCCGCCGAACGGGCGGGCTGTGCTGGCCCGTGGCGCGTTGGTGGGGGGGCTGGCAGCGGAGCTGGCCTCCTTGTACGATGGCCAGCGTGCAGGTGGTGGCCGTGCGGCCGCTGGGGCAGCAACCATGGATGCACTGCAAGTGATCGCGGGCGCAGCAGCGGCTGCACTGAAGCAAAAGCCGGGGGCACGCACCGTGGCAGCAGGCGTGGAGGAGGTGACCAAGATGCTTCAGTCCCTATCCACGATGCCGGCCCCTGGGAGTGTTGGTGCGGCAGACGCACCTGACGCTGATGCAGGGGCACTTGCAGAAGTGCTGGGCCAGGAGGCCGAGGAAGCCCTGGCAGGGGTGGCAGGGCCCTTGCCAGGAGGTGATGGGGTGCTCAGCAGCCAGCCACGGCATGTGGGCTGCTGCCACCCTGGGTGTGCCAACCTGCAGGAGGAGAGTGAGGCCCTGCTGCGGTTACACCTCTGCCAGTGAGTGGGCCTTTCGTTTGCCTTCACGCTTCTGTTCTGGGCACGGGGGTGCCCTGCGCCAGCTGTGGTTGTAGCCGTACAGCCGCCTGCCTTGTGTGCTGCACTGGTTGTTTCCCGCCATGCATTCGCTGCTACAGCTTGAAGTGACTCTGTTCATGTGGCGGTGGTGTTGAGCAGCAGCTGCAGCTGCTGGGACTGTGCACACCCTACCAAAGCACCAACTCGACACCAGTACATGCGCTGAGAGCTGGTGCATACACACCACGCGCAGGGGGTGCATGCGCGTGCGCTTCTGCAGCCGCGAGTGTCAGCTGGCGGCATGGCCACGTCACGCGGAGCAGTGCAATGCATGGGGAAAGCTTGTGCGGCCTGCCTGAGAGGTCTGGACTCTGGAGCAATGGAGGTGCAGGACTTGCATCTGTGCATGCCCCGTGCACTGGCATGGGCTGCACATAGCGCGAGGGATACATTTCTGAGAGATACCTGGGCCTTCTTCCAATTGTGTGACGTCACCCAGTGAGCACAGGGGAGTCCTGTAACGCACGCCGGTCACGAAGCACACAACAGGCACGGTGCTCCTCTTTCATGCTGACAAGAGCCTGCAAGTTATCACCATTATACACACTAATGATCAGTTATTGATTAGCTTCCAGCCAGGTGTACATCTTGATGAGTTGCATGCTCAGCAGCATGGCCAGCCCATGCGTGTCGCCAGCACAGCTGCGTGCCATAGCACGGTCCCCTTCCACCAGCGGCCGCAGCTGCTGCGCGCCGCTAGATGTGCAGGTGGTCAGTGTGCTGCCGCGTCCCCTTGGCAGCAGCAGTAATACCAGTGCAGGACAGCGGCAAAATCTGCATGGCGCAAGCAGGATGCACAGATTGCAGCGCGCGTGCAGGACGCACGCTGTGCAGCACCTGGTAGTGCCCCTAGCCTTTGTGCCAGCCATGTGCTTCGACAAGGTGAAAGGGGCTTGCAGATTGCAGATGTGAAGGGGCTTTTGGTGCGATTCGCACTCGCATGGCTGTGCTGGTGCCATGCTGCCCAGTGTCCATGTCATCCCTCAAGAAACGAACTCTTGCATGCATCGGGACCGCAGGCGTGCCAGGCCGCTGCAGACCAGACTGCGATCACAGCCTTTGTGATCCCAATCTTCCTGGCTGTTGTCGGAATTTTGAACCTGCTAAGGCCGGTCCCGCAGCAAGCATTCGAGGATGGGACGGCGTTCAAAGACGAGGAGACGGGCGCGGTGTTTGGATCGGATGGCACCGCGCCCCAGCGGGACAAGCAGGTAGGCAGGACCGCCTCAGCATGTGTGGTCTTCTGGTATCCTCTGCATGCATGCAGCATGTCATGCAGCTCTGTGCGGCAAGCTTGCATGCCACGCTGCTTGCCCGCATCAGTCCTCTGTCTAACTGCATTGCTGGATCAAGCGAGTGTGCCGCTGCACTGCTGCCGCTGCTGATGCGGCCGCCATTGCCCATTGCCAAATCGTGATCATACCCACACCCATCGCGCTAGCTGGGGCTCCTGCGTGTTGCATCACCAGGAACGAAAACCTGAAGCACCCAGTGATACCTGCAACCTGTATCAACCATGGTGGCTGGCTGGTCGCGAGGTGCAGGGCCAGTTGGTGCTGAAGCCAATCTCATACACACCATGGCCAGTGGGGCCTGATGAGCAAGGGGAGGTCCTGCGCGTAGCAGTGGGCCCTGTGCGCGACCGGCAGCCACGGTGTGTGAGCAGATCCAGCACTGTACTTGGACCTTGCACTGGTTGAACAGCAGGCAGGTGGATCCGGTGAGACAGCGCGGGAGAGAGAGCGGGCCAGGATGGGATGGGTACAAGGAGCTGGTCTCGTGTGCTGGTGATACCTGATGTAGGAGGGGAGATTCTGTGCGCGGCCTCTTGGATTGACCGCAACGCAAAACACACAAGCTGCCAGCAGTTTCACAAGCACAGCACTATTGTCTTGCTTGTCTCGCTGCTGCCTGGACTGCCCTCCCACAGCGCCCGCTGCTGACCCCCTTTTGTCATGCTGCTTATCTCCGTAGGTCCTTCCTGTTTCCCCACACGCTGCCTGTCCCCTCTGACATCATTGCTGTCACGCTGCCCCGGCCACTGGGGGTGGTGCTGGAGTATGAGGAGCGGCTGAAGCGTGCGGTCGTTGTGGACACGGTGGGTGGATGTGGCAAGACAGCATGGGCGCGGCTCCACTTTGCAGTTGTCAAGCGATTACAGTATCGGCATGTCTTCACTTTCCAGGTGCCTAGCAGTACAGTATGGGCTTGACTCCACTCTCCAGATGTCAGGGCTGAGAAGTTGAGGGATAGAGGATGTGTGGGGGGTTTGGGAGCGGAGGCAGGGGTGCGTGAATTTGGGGACGTAGTGGCTCATGGATGATACCATGGCCCATAGCTATGGTAGCTCTAGGTGCAGCGGTGCATGGCCAGGTGTACACATGACATCTGCAGCACGGTGCACAAGCAGTGCATGTCCAGCCGCAGGCTCGCCGGCGCTGGGAGTTCGAGGTCTGTGCAGGCTGCGGGCAGCGCGGCTCGCGGACCTTGCCCAGTTTATGACCACCACCCTGACCACTGCCCATTCTTTCCTTTCTTTGCCGTCCATCTGCTCATGCTGCCCAGGTGCCGGGCACTGCAGCTGACCAGCAGCGGCGGCGCGCATCTCTATCCTCTGCAGGCGGGGCCAGCACTCGAGCTGTTGATGGGCTGAGTGTACAGCCGGGGGACGTACTGCGTGGTGTGACGTGCACCAACTTTGTGTGAGTGCTGCCGATGGTTGGGATGGATGCTCGGTCTGTCTCAGGCTAGGGCAGCCTGCACTGTCTTTCATGAAGCTGCTGGAGAAGCCTTGTGTTCGAGGGCTGGCTTCGTGCCTTGCATCGCTCCGCTGTGTGCTGGGAAATTGGACGAGTGTGTGGGTGGGCTGAATGTACAAGTACCTGCAATTCATCTGCACGGACCTGCCAGCAGGTGCAGCACAGAGCTGTCGCTAGCAGCCCCAGACTGGCTTAATGGCTGCCTGCTGTCCTGCGCCCACGTGCTGATGGATGCAGGTACCCGACACGGGCCTTGTTTGGCGCGGTGCCTCCGGAGCGGCACATTGTGCGTGCTTGCATGGCTGGGTCAAACTTGCATGATGAACAGATCCACGATGTGACCATGCACGACTTGCGGTCCCGATAGTTGCACGCGTGATCATTTCTGCGTCTGCAGGTGCTGTATGGAGCAGACAAGCAGAGCTGGACTGGCATTCGTGGTGCCTTGCGGAAAGGAGAGGTCAAGGATGGGGATGTCACGCTGGTTCTGGAACGGAGAAGGGCGCCGCAGATCTAAAGAGGTGTTCCTGCGTGACAAGCGTGATTTCGGGAAAAAAGTGGCATGCGAACCCGGTAATCTGAAGGGATTTCACGCGCGAATCACAGCACCAGGACGATCTCCGTGTGTCTATTTGCTGGGCCAGTGGCCAACCGTCAATCTATTGCCAACCAGAATATCATAACTAAGCACGGACAAATCGATGAAGGCATATGTAATATGACACTCACCTGACAAAAAAGACGACTCAGGGTTCCAAGCTTTTGGTCTTCTTGCGATGGGCGATATCCCGGCCTGTGCTACTGAGCTCTTCGAGCATTATGCGCGGTGGGTGCAGCTTACCTTGTGCTTGGGGGAAAGGTCACATCGTGTCCCACAGCTCCAAGCACGCACGCAAGTGGACACGATACCTAGATTTGCTGCAAGGAGGGCTTCTTTTTCTTTCCTGCAGGGGTGGGCAGCAGGAGAGGAGCTCAGGTTCTCGGCCCGGAAGACCAGGACATGCCGCTTCACTGGCACTGACACAAAGTCAATGGATACTGCTGTGTCGCGAGCTGGGACTCATGGAGCGCGGTATGTTCCATCCAGCTGCGTGTGCTTGCATGATGCCCATGTGCCAACAGATGTGCCATGCCACGCGAATGTGCGTCCCAAGTGTCCCTGCGGCTGGTACAAGCGACTGTGCACCACACACCCTGCGCCGGGAACATTGGGGCTGCATGCAGGCGGCTCTGCAGGCACATCAGGAGCAGCCACACCAGCGTTGCTGCAAGACACATTTGCAGCCCACGCGCTACCAGGCTCGGCGTCTGTGCCTCTGCCACGCATGCCTTTCAAGGAGTTTGTAGCAGCGCTACAGGTAGGGCTGTTTTCAAACCGGCTGCATTGGGCAACGCGACCCATGGGTGCTGCGAGAGTTCATGCGAAGGTGACCCAACAGCTGCCACGGGCTGTGTGTGAAGCCAGCTCGGCCCTCGGCCAGCTCGCCAGTGTAGGCCACGCCACCAAGTTTCCAAACAACCCTGTCCTGATCCCATCACATGTGCTCCCTCCTCCTCCTTCTGCTCCTGTCGTTGCTGCCTGGCGGGCTGTAGGCGGTGGCCGCGCAGTGCGGCGTGGCAGATGTGTGGAATGTAGTGGAGACCTCTCCTGTGCTCCCCAGCGTGCAGGCAGCTGGCAGGCCACTGCCCCGCGCCACTTACACAGGCGTTCGGCCAGCGTGCGCCAGTGCAACTGGGGGTCTGTCAGAGGACCAGCTGGCGGCCCTGGCGGCAGTACCTGTACTGCTGGCCCGCGTCGCCGCACTTGAAGCAGCAGCCAGGAGCAATGGCGGTACGCCCGCACCACAGCTGCCTGCCTCAGACCTGCAGGAGGTGGTGGCCCGGCTCACAGAGCATGACGCGCGGCTCACCTCGCTGGACGTCGTCCTTGACGGGCTACGGCGTGAGGTGGTGGCGCTGCGTGTGGGGTGTGCAGGCGGCGGCCACCTCTCCGCCCTGCCCCCTGGCATAGCCGAGGATCTGGTGGGGGCGGAGGCAGGGTCACGGGCGGGCTCACCTGCACCGCCTGCACCCCGGCCGCCCGGGCCCCGCGGCTCACTTGGCGGCTCCCCATTGCCCGGATCACCGCGGCCAGTGGGGCGTGGGGGCCCAGCGGGGCCTGGAGAGCATGGGGGGGAGCCGGGGGCGCCTGCCCCGGGCGCAAGCAGCAGTTCAAGTGCGAACACCGCGGCAATGGCGGAGGAGGTCAGGGCGCTGGGGGAGCGGCTGCGTGTGATGGCATCACAGCAAGCCTCCCTTTCCACTAAGACCACCGGTCTAGTGGGCGAGGTGAAGCGCGTCGCAGCGGAGATGCTCGACGTGCGCAGGGCAGTGGAAGGAAATGCTAACTCATCTGCAGCCGGGTCAGTGGCGGGGTCACGGGCCAGCGACGCGGGGGATCCTGAGATCGGCCGTACGCTGGAGGACATGTACCGCATGCGGGACAGCATCACTCTGTCACACGAGCGCGCGCGGGTGGAGTTCTCCAAGCGTCTGGAGTCAGTGGAGACCTTGGTGGAGCGGCTGAACCGGGTGGGTGGTCCAACAGCAGCTCCATGGGGCAGCAGCTCATGTAGGCAGTTGAGTTGTTGGGTAAGGGATAGGGGCAGGTGCAGAGACAGGGGTGGGTGTGCCCCATGCGCGGGACACACACATGTGTATGCACAAGGACCCCTTGCAGTGCACGGTACGGTTCAATGTTTCTGAGTCAAGGATATCTGTTTATGGCAGCTCCATTCGGGTTTGCACACAGCGGCTCACCTGGGTGCCTTGTGTGCACCACTGACGCTTGCACAGGCCGGCCTCATGCCGCCCCCGGAGACCGCCACCAAGGCGGAGCTGGCAAAGATGCAGGTGGGCATGTGTGCTTGTGAGAACCCTGCGTCAACCTGCCCTGTCCTACCCCCCCTCCCCCGGCCCCCTCTGCCCGCCCTCGCCCCGCCCGGACCTGGCGTAGCCTTGCCTCCTGCCAGCCCAGCCCAGCCCTGCCCTGCCCTGCCCCTGACCTGACCTGACCTGACCTGACCTGACCTGACCTGACCTGACCTGACCTGACCCGACCTGCCTTGGCTTACGTTCCCTGCCATACCCTGCTGCCCCTCACTGTCCCTTAAAGGCGGAGCTCAGCAACAAGGTCGGCGACCTCCAGTCGCGCATGGAGGAGACGCTGAAGGCGCTGGAGGCGCGCTTTGGGTCTGACATGGCCGATGGCGGAGGCTCAGATGGTGTGATGGCCTCGGGCCGTGCATCTCCCCCGCCGGGCGCAGGCAGTGGGGGAGACGAGGGGGAGGGTGAAGAGGAGCAGGGCGGTCCTGATAAGGACGTGCCTGAGCCGCGGGTGAGTATGTCACAGGGTGAGGGTTGTGGGGATGCATCCTACTCGTCCCGCTTCCCTGTTCCTCCCTACCACCATGTACCTTCCCCCTCATCAGCAGACCTCCCCATGCGCATGGTGCTCATGGGCGGGTCTTTCTCCCCATCCATGTGTGTGTCTGACATTCCCATATTCACGCTCTGCCTGGTGCCCCGCACCTTACATGCACACGGCATGCGCTGCACATGCAGGTGCGCCACACATGGGACGTGTCTGCAAAGCCCACTGGGGGCCAGCTCAAGCAGGAGAGTACGGTGGGCACGGCCGCAGGCAGCGTGGCTGGCAGCAGTGTGGGAGCTGGTGGTGATGGCGAGCTGAGTGCAACTGCGCAGAAGCTGGCGCTCGAGCGCAAGCGCGTGCAGTGGAGCTCTGAAGCGGTGGCACGTGCAGAGGCGGCTGAGGTAAACATACGCAGTTGTGGGGTGACTGTGGGTGTGGGTGCGCCACTGGTACACGCTGTGGGTGGCACCCGTCGAAGCGCGTGCATGCGTGCATGCCGCAAAGCAGGCCCTATCTGGTACACTGTGCAGCAGCTGCCTTTGCTCAGGCCGAGTTTTGTTCACTCCCCACACAGCTATGTATGTGGGGTGGGGGTGTGGCCAGGGGCTGGGATGGGAAGCTGAACCTTGTAACTGGTGGAATGACATGAGCCCTGTTCCCACCTTCGGTAACCCCTCCACCCCGGAACCTGACAGGCAGCTGGGCTGTTGCGATGAATACCTCAGGTGCGGCGGCGTATGGCCGACATCAAGTCCAAGGTGCAGAGCGGTGGCATGGGTTCCTGGGACATGGGCCGTGTCAAGACCCAGCTGAACAAGCTGAGCCAGCGCGTAGCGTCCCTTGAGCGGTGCGTGCAGCCGGTGCACTCCCCATGTGCACCGTGTGTATACTCGACACACTCCTTGGCTGTGGCGTCAGCTTTTGAGCTTGGTTTGTTTTGTTGGCTTTGCAATGGACCTGACGGTGGGCTCTGGCCGGCTCCGCTCGTTGGGTACCAGCCACTTGTGGTGCCGAGCTGCTTTCTGCTTGTGCTGGCTGCTGTTTGCCTTTAGCTTCTGAGCTGAGTCTGGTCTCGCAGTGCTCACTTTCCCACCCGCCGATTGCCTTGGCTCAAATCGCGCCCGGCTCAGTCACGCATACACTGCATGTGCCCTGCGCCCTGGCACCTGTGCGTGTGCCGGCTGTGGCACATCACGCATCATGCTGTGCAACGCCATGCCTGACTGTACCAGCCATATCCTTATCAATACCATTCCTTCCCCAGTTCCATCCTGACCGTGTTTATTATCGGATACATGTGCTTGCGTGCGTGCGCAGGCTGTCTCGCATGATGGACCAGATCAATGCAATTGGGGAGTGCCTGGAGATCCTGGACAAGCGGCAGAAGGAGCACAAGAAGCGCATCGAGGCGCTGGAGACGGTGCGGCGGCGCAGAAACGGATAATAAACACATTCTCTGAAATGTCTGCCAAGATGTTTCAAAATGTTATACTCGGCTTCCCATTTCTATTAAGCAATGTCATGACAATCACCACGGGTGATGTGTCGGCCGGCTGCTAACCTTTGCGGTGCTCGCTTCCGGCGGGGTGCTAGGTGCTGTAGTGGGGCGGCTCCTGGTATTTCAGGCTGGCTTGGTCCTCTAGTGCTTGTGTTTAGATAACGACTGTCAGGCTCCGGCATGCAGACACTTCTGTGAAACGCCGTGTTGTTGTTATTATTATTATTATTATTATTATTGTTATTATTATTATTATTATTATTATTATTATTATTATTATTATTATTATTATTATTATTATTATTATTATTATTATTATTATTATTATTATTATTATTATT
>BDCZ01000354.1:19515-41896 GCA_001662365.1 Chlamydomonas applanata | reverse complement strand
GCCCCCCAAGGTCGGCGCAGGCTCGTGCCTGAGCATGGAGCCAGGCATGGGAAGGCCTGGGCATGCTCAGGGCACCAGGAAATCGGGAGATCCGTAAGCGCTTCCTGCCGCAGCTGCTCCCGCCTGCTCTCTTGGGGTGGCCTGGCAAGCAGCCCATCATGCGTGCGCGCACTCACCTGGGAAAGCAATGTGCTGTGGTAAGGTTGCCCTGGTGGCAGCGATGTTTGAACGGGCGCGTGCTGGTCACACTGGCCCATATGGCGTGGAGTTCAAATTCTGAGGGGGCCGCCAGCTGTCGGCCCCATGCGCGACCCCTGGTGCCCCTGGCGCCCCTGCTGGGACACGTCCCCCACTGCTGCATTGGGGGCTGCTGGGTGCATGGCGGTGGCACGAGGGCCTTGCCCGCTGCAGGCCCAGAGTTGGCCTGTTGGGCACGATGCGCGCATGACCAGCACTGCTCCCCACGCTGGCTATCAGACAAACTGCAACCCCCCATGCAAGCGTGCTGCTGCTGGCTGCCAGCCTCAGCAGTGCTGTCACCTTTCTGCATCCCCTATCCTAGGCCTGCCTTGGCAGCAGGCCGCGGCTGGTGGGCCTTGCAAGCCAGGAGCCATGCAAAGCGATGGCCAGATGATGATGATGATGATGATACTGCATGATGATGATGATGATACTGCATGATGATGATGATGATGATACTGCATGATGATGACAATCACCGTGTTGATCTTGTTATGGCAATTCCCATTTGATCGTGCATCAACCGTTAGTATCTGACTTGTCGCCATAATACGATCCTGTTTGTTTGCGCCGTGTGCACACACAGCGCGCGCGGCTGGACCCTGCTTCAGAGGTGCTGGCCGTGCGCGGCGATGTGGCATCACTGGCCACCAGCGCACACCTTCAGGAAGGCATGCTGCAGGTTTGTGGGCCTTGGGGCAGGGCAGCGGCTGCAGTGCCAATCAAGCGCAGGTGGAGGGCAGGAACTAATAATAAGTCAATAATAACACGGCGTGTCACAGATGTGTCTGCATGTCGGAGCCTGACAGTCGTGGTGGAGGGCAGGGACTGACATACATGTAATGCCTTACTTCTGGTGGCTGGGGGGCAGTACAGGTGTTTGGGGAAGTCCTGCTCAGTCTTCACCGCAATAACTGGGCCGCGAGGTCTGATGCCAGCGACTACGGGTCGCCTGATTTTGTGATGTGTGACCTCTGGTTGACCGCTTGGTTTGACCGCTGTTTGGCTGCACATGCAGAACCTACGTGAGCGCGTGGTGTCGCTGGAGGGTCTGATGGTGGGGCTGGGGGAGGTGGACCGGCGGCTGGATGATACACGTGATGAGGTGCGGGGCCAACGATGGGAGAGGTGCAGGGTTCGATCCCTCCCTCACCAGCGGCTGCTTGACTGGAAGCCATTTGTTACGTCCCAGTGCCTTTTACAAAGCATCAGGTGCCAGGGTCACTTGCCCTGTCTTGTCTCAAGCACGTGCGCAGATCTGGGAGGACTGCTGCTGCACACTTTGTTGCCGGACCCAGCCTTGCCATGCCCCCGCACTAAGGCAGGCCCCACTAAAACTGACCAACCTGGGCCTGCCCACCGTGCCCACTCCACCCCCACAGGTCGAGAAGCTGCGGCGGCAGCAGGTGGTGACTACGTCACCCATGCTAGCCATGCGGCTGTCAGGGTCCTTCAGATCCAACTCCGCTGGCCCCCCGGGTGAGGCCCTGAACCTGGATAACCCCAAGGTCCGCCTCGCCTCGCGTGCACAGCGAGCATCGTTTGCAGGGGATGGGAATCACCATGGACTGATGGGCGGCACCACCTCGGAGGGTGGCTACTTGATGGGGTCTCCTGGGCTCGGTGGGGCGGGCTCGGCGTCGGGGGTCCTGTCCTCGCTGCCTGGTGCCGTGCTATCCGGTATGGGCATGGTGGACTTGGGTGGGGGTGGTGGCTCGGGTGGGAACTCGGGTGCAGCTAGCCCTGTCGGATCCATCAATCAGCGCATGAGCCTGAACGGTGGCGTGGGGGTTGGGTCTCATCAGTCTGCATCCAGCCCCGCCACCGCAGGGGGAGGCACCAGCAGTAGGCTGGGACTCATGCCGTTTGGGGCGGCGAGCGGGTCGCTGGCCGGGGGCAGCCGGGACGGTGGCGGCCACAATCCGTCCGTGTTTGAGGCTCTCGCTGCGGCGAGGGACCGGCCGGGTGGGGGGTCACGTGGGGATTCTCGCGGTGCGGCGCGCACAGCCACGCTTGCAGCGGCCCAGCAGCAGCAGCAGCAGCACAGGGGCTCGAACGACGGGCGCAAGGTGTGATCCTGGGTGTGACCTGGGGCTCGCGCCGGGTTTAGGACCTGGTTGACGTGGTCTGAGACAGACCGAGGTTGCAGCAGGGCCATGTCCCTCTGGCCATGTATGTAAGTGCGGCTGGCTGGTGAAGGGCTTCATGGACTCGTGGGCTGTGGGGGGCTGGCGTACCCCCCTGCAGCCCTTGCGCTCAAGAGGGTGCTCAGCCACGCGGCTCGACTGCAATGGGCAGTGCAAAGGGGGTGGGGAACCTGTGCCATCAGCCGACACCTGTGCATCATTCACATCACCAAAGCGTGGCAGGCCACACCTACTCGGTGTATCAGCCAGTTGTTTGGCGAGCACCTCAGCTTCAGCACCACAGCTGAAAAGCATGTGATCAGCAGGAGGTTGGGTATGGGGCCTGCATGCAGCCAGCGCCATCTGAGGGCCGACACGAGCGGGGCGTGTTGGAGTGTGGAGCTAGCTGCCCGAAGATTGAGGTTGTAGTGCCTCTCATGAACCTATACCTGGGTGCAGCTGCATGCCCCAAGAGCGAGAGGTAGCGCTTGAGCTAAGTAGCTGCACGACCGTGGCCATCTTGACAAGATATCTCTGAAGCTCGTGCGTTTCTTCACGTGGTTCCTGTGTGCCCTTGAACACTGCAACATGTGAAGTTTATCTTGTTATGTCAGGCGCGTGTAGCATTACTACGACGTCGATCCGCGGGTTCTCAGGCAGGAAAAGTGTGAGTGGTGTAGTTCGCTTTCTGCCAGCGCGGACGGCCCAATGGCCTGAGCGTGAAGTGAAGATGCCACCACCATAACTAAGTAGCACATGTTGAGCCCTGCAAACATAGAAATGGCTGTCCCAGCCTGAAAGTAGCCAGCAGAATGTTGAAATGCTTTGGGTTCGGGGTCCGGCATGCTAACAGCTGGCAGCCGGATCAGCTGCTGGGCCGGGACCCGATTCTCAAGGTCGGTGAACCAGTAAACACAGTTCTCAGCGCTACGATGCAGGCTCAGGCATGGTCTGATGCCTATAAAGTATGATCCTGTCGTGTTTTGGCTTCTTTGCTGCTGTGTGGGTTCATGTCACGCACGTGGCCGGCGAGGAAGAGATTCAGGAAGGAGCGAGCAGCCTCCATGATGCATCCAGCGCATGTTGAGCTCGGCCCTGGTTGCTGCTGGTCATCACAGTGTCGTTTGCTGCACTGCAGGAACCTGTCGTGCGCAAGGAGCCAGCAGGCTGCGAGGATGCTCCACCACATGCCCAGCAGCTGCTGGCCAGGCAACCAGAGCAGGCTGCGCCTGGACCAAGCCTGGACCAAGGACACTTGGGCTTGTCGACCATTCAGGGGGGCACCGACTGGGCGCTGCTGGACACGCACGGAGGCAGGCTGCGTTGTGCGTCGCCTGCGTTCAAGGAAGAGTGCGTTGCACCCTCCCCCCTTCCTGCTGCGCCAACTGCGCTGCTGCAACCTGAGGCGCTGGCTTTCGAGGCGCTGGAGCGTACACAGACAAAACGTGCAGGTGATGCGCCATGGTGCAAAGCGATCAAGTTATGGTCAGCAGAAGCGCAGATTCCGGTGTTTACCTGCTACCCGGAGAGCCTGGAGGCGCGGCCGTGCAGCCTGGACGCAGGTGCGCAAAGATGCCTGTTGCCTAATGTGGGACACCACCTTTCCGGCAGTACATTCACCATGCTGAGCACATGGGGCTGCACCACGAACCATGCGCATTTGCCGGGCCCATCGCAGACGTCGCCGCAGCTTGCATTGCGCTGCATGCATGTAGGGCGGTCCGCAAACTACACAACGTCAGCTTGCGCTCAACTGCTCTCAATGCACGGCGTGAGTTTATTGCTGCTCGATTGCTTGCCACATGGCAGGTCATCTGGAACATATGATGCCTGAGGCAAGTGCTGCAGCCCTTGCCGCCCAGTGTGGTCCACACGCAAACGTGACCGTCATTCCCTGCCAGTCCTGGTCTGCAGCTGACGTCACCGCACAGCACACAATCGTCCAGTGCCCCCCCCAACCAACCAGTCAGCCCCTCCTGCCAGCACCCCCGCCAGCAGCAGCAGCAGCAGCAGCAGGAGCCCAGGCGGCAGCAGTGCCAATACAACATGTCACGCCTTTGGAAAGCCCTGCACCTGGCATCACCCAAGCCCTGCCTGCTGCCAGCCCCACATTGTACGGCCTGCTGCCCCGCGCCATGGCAGCACCAGCGGCATCGGCTGCTGCGCTCATCCAGTACCATCACCTCCCCTCTGCCCACTCACTGCCTCTGGGACGACCTTCATCCTCGGCCTCCACAGACGCCAAGCACAAGTCATCCTATGACTGGCTGCTGCCTTCCCCTCGCTCAGCACGCAGTGGCAGCCAGGACCTGCTGCTGCACGCCGGCCCACCGCGCGGCCTCACTCCGTCATCTGTGCCGCCATATGTATTGCCACTTGTACCGCCAGCTGTACCGCCGTCCGCCATCTCACGCTGTGTACAGGCTGCCACAATGGAAGGCCCGCCGCATGCGGCGGGGCTTTCAGGCTCAGCCTGTGAGCTCACTCCTGTGGGTGCCGAGGCCCGTGCAGCAGAGAGCCACAGTCAGGTACCGCCTACCTCCATACTCCACCACCACAGCTGCGCCAGTATGCAGCCAGTGCACGAGCTCTCGAGCGGCAGCTGCACATCTCTCCCTGACAGCCCCTCGGGCTCAGGTGCACCATTAGTCGTCCTACGGCAGCGGGTGATCAACGTGGCCCGGCTGCGGGCGGCCCCAACAGCCACAGGCCCGCAAGGGGTGCTCCACCCCGGCTCTGCACCTGCCACGGCACCAGCACGTGGCACAGTACCGTCCCTGGCTGCAGCTGCTGCCACGGCCGGCTCATGGGACCCAGCGCCAGCGCCAGTGGTTTCGGAGCCGGCTGTCGCGGGGATGCGAACGGAGCCTGCGACAGCTGGACGCCACAGTATCCCGGCCAGCAGTGTACCAGTCTGTGTCCTTGTAGGCCTGCAGCCAGGGATGCAGCAGGGGCTGCTGCTGCAGGGGGTTGCAGCTGATGGTGTGATTTGTGAGAGCCTCGGGAGCAGCACCCGCCGCGGCGCTCGCGCGCACATGCAGCTGTCAGGAGGCTTGCAGATCGGTGATTCCGGGGCCGCGGCTGCGGAGCTCGCCCCACACGGGGTCGGCGCCGCGGCCACTGCTGCTGGTGCCTCCCCCGCTGACCAGCAGTGGGCATGTGCGCTGCAGCACACCCGAGTGCTAGCGCCTGAGCAAGAACTCAACCGCTATCGTGACAGCGCTCTCATGCAGGAGCAAGGGGTGGATGCAAGTGACAAGGAGCGGCTGCAGGTCACAGATCACAGCTGCAGGCACCTACGGGAGCAAGGGCTGGCACCAGCGGGCGCCACCCCAGCAACAGCTGGTTTCAAGGGGAGCGGCATGCGCACACTCACGGTCACACTTGCGCCCGTGAGCCATCCAGTCACGCAAGAGTGAGTGGGTTGCATCCCAAGAACGCGCTTCAATTGCATGGCCCCAGTCATCAGTCACCCATGCCTACCTGTCGGACCAGCCAACCAACAAGCCAACCAAACGAGCCCACCAACCGTGACAGTTTACACCCTTCCTGATCCTCCCCCATGTGCAGGGGTGTGCTGCTGCTGACTGGAGTGGATGTGAACACCGGGGCGGCACTGTGCCCGGAGCTCTTGGACACCCCTGGCACACAACCGTGTGATGTGGGCACACTGGCCCGACCCAGAGCGACTCCCCACTTGGGGCTACACACAGTGGGCGCTGCAGAGGAGCACAGGTCAGTGTCAGGTGCAGGGCGCAAGGCAGGTACTCTGGCCCCGCCCCCGGGGCCTGAAGCTGGTGGCCCTTCCAGTGCAAAGGCGCAGCTGCTGCTGGTGGCGCAGGCTGCGGCAGTAGCGAATGCCTTAGCAGCACATGACAGCGCTGCCAGTGAAGCGCGTGCTGGGCGCAGCCGCAGCGGCAGCGACCCCTGCAGGCGGCAGCTGTGCGGCAGCAGCAGTAGCGGTGGCAGCAACAACAGCGGAGGTGCTGTTGTGGACAGCGCGCACGAGTTGAAGGGGCCGGCTGGAACTGGGGACCTGGCCCTTGTGCCTGACTCCAGCCCCGTACGTCCCGCATAAGGCAGTGACTCCGGTGCTGCATGGGCCTGAAGAACTTGGGCCCATGTGGTGGGTAATCAGCCAGCTGGCTGGCGGCCAGCCTGCACACCGAGGCGTTGGTGACGCAACCCTGCAGCAGTGGCAGGAATGGCGTTGGTTTTGGACGGGGGCGGCAGGTAGAATGAGGCGGCTGGCCGCAGTGTGCACAGTGCACGAGCAGCGTGCGCGTGTGTTGAGGTGGGCTGGGTATGGGACCCCGAGCGCACGTGATGCGATGGGTGTGATGCGAAGCTGGATGCAGTCAGGTGAGATGTACCACCAAGGGGCGAGGCACAGAGAAGCAGTACAATGCAAGCTAGCTGGCTGCAGATGGGTGTGCCAGACAGACCAGCCAGGCTCTGCGGCTGTTGTTGGGCTGGCATGGGGATACGTTTTTGGCGTGCGGCTGCGGACAAAAGTCCAAGTGTATGTTGAATCTGCGCAGGCAGGAGGGTGAGCAGGAGGGTTGGGCAGGAAGAAAAGCGCACGGGAAAGGCAGGGGGGCAGGAGGGGCATGAATGTGCAACACACTGGTGCTGTGTGGACATGAAGCATCAGGAAAGGACACAAGGATGCTGACTGGCCACTGTCTAGTGTTTTCTCAGTGTGTGGCTGCCAGGCATAGGGTGGCTGCCGGAAGTGGGGCGGCTGCACAGCTGTCTCTTGCGGTTTTGGCAGGCAGCTGCGTGATGCACCCTACAGGCGCAGGAAGACTGCTCTGTTTGTTTAGTTTGCGCAGGCGTGATGCACCGGAAGGATTGAGCGCAGCGCATGGCACGTACCCACCGCGCCTTGGAAGTAGCAATGACAGTTGCGGCAGGGAGGGCTGCTCAATAGTTATGTACAGGGGATGGAGGCTGGGGTGTGAATTCATGGTGTGCACGCACGCAATGATGTCAACCAAGGAACCCGGCCTGGTTGACCGCCCGGCGAGTTGGGCTCCCAAAAGCCTGTTTGGTGAAAGATGGGCAACGCCTGCGCGATGCGAAGCTTTATGGCCAGACATCTGCGCTGGTGCTGATCATGATTATGCTAATGGTTACGGCAAGGCGGATTGGAACAGTTATGGAGCAGTGCGCCATACTGACAGGAGCAGTTTGATCCTGTTGAGAAGGGTGCAGGTCATTTGAGTCAGGTTGCGGCTTGATCATACGAGTGGGCCAGCAGCGTGTGGGCATGGCGCTGTTCACCAACCCACAGCACCTGGAAAGGGCTGGCAGCAGGGCGTTGGCTGGGCGGCGCACCCCCGCACATCGAGTTGCTTGCATCACATCGAGTCGCTTGCTGTACGTCGAGTCACTTGGCTCACATCATTTCTCAGACGTGCGCGGGACCTCATGTCCGTTCATCAAACATCTTTTTCCATCATTCTCCTTGTTTATACCAATCGTACTGCGACCCTGGTTAGTGGGTGGTGGTTCTGCAGACCATCCACCACAATTCAAAGTCTATTGACGTGGGGGGTGGGGGGCTTGCAGCGCACAATGCCATTGGTGTTGTGTTTTGCTGTGCATATGCTGGGCAGGTTTGCAACCCATCGGCATATGGAGTTTGTGGGGCTTGTGAAGGGCCAGAGCGGAAGCAGGTGGGTGTGTTTCCAGTGTTTGTGTCTGGGGAAATGGTGCTTTTGGCTGTACAGCGTACGGCTTGGATACTGTGTACACAGATGGGATCTAGGCTTGATTCGGGATAACTTCCTCTCTTTTCACGTTTTGTTACCTTCTCATCTTCTGATACTTAAATGTTTAAATCCTCATGTGATCGTTTTAACTCCGTGCATTGCTGCTGGCACTTGGATGGCTTTTGGGACAGTGATTGGGGCAGGGCCCCAGTGGAGCACTGCAGCCATTTGCCGGCAGCAAGCACGTTGTAGGGGCGCCTACAACTGTACCAGGAGTGTGTTCGGCAGCACTCCAGGGCACTGTAGAACACTTTAAACGGGAGATCAATACACGGTGGGTATTGGCGTAAGCAGCCTTTAAGGCAGCAGCCGCTCCCATGTGTGCTCCGCAGGACGAGCATTTTCATCCTTTTACGTTTCAGAAGCGTGTGTGCGACGCAGTCATCTTGTCTATGTCGCTGCACAGTACGGTTGGTCCATGGGCTCTCGCTAAGCTGCAGGACCAGCGGCGGTGTGTGTTCCATCACCGTCGCTTGATCGTGTACTGGCGATGGTTTAGCGCTGATTTGTATTCTAAGGCAGATTCAATGAGCATGGTGTTTTTTTTCAAGAGAGCGCAGACTGGGGTGTGGGGTAATTCTGTGACATTGGTGCGATGCCGGTTCACAGGTCACCAAGCAGTTACTGTTCGCACATTGTATGAGGTCACTGGGCACACGCGGCCGCCCGGCAGGGCACATGCGGCCGCCCGGCAGGGCACATGCTGTGTGGGCAGACGCGGTACACGCTGATCTTGCGTGCCTGGAGTGCAGGGTAGATCTGACTGGTACACTGCATGCTGTTGGAACCATGAGACATGAAATGGTTGAAGCACAAGAGAATCTACGGGAATTACAACATCCTGAATAAGAGAAGAGCTGTAACAAGCTATGGCAACAGCTCAGGCTATGTTACAAAACTTCTGAGCCAGTTGTGGGCTGCTCAGCGTGCACGCTTTGTGGCGTGTCCAAACAAATGCTACAGCATCCATCGGCATGTATGTGCCTCCGTGGACTCAACACACAAGCACACTGCAGCCAGCCGGCCAGTGGGCAGCAGCAGCAGGGGGTGATGCCCCTAGGCCGTGCCTGCAGCCCCATCGCCATAGCGAAGGGCCTGGTCATCTCATTGCATACCACCTGCGTCCGAAGCCTCCATACTCGTGCGAGACGCTCAAACGGGGTCCCTTTGCGCCGACCTTGACGGCCATTGCTAGCCGCGCAGCATGCTCTCGTGACTGCTTGCGCCACAAGACGTGCTGTACTTCAGCTGCCTCACCCCGCAGTACATGACGGACAGGTACATGCATACCAGTATATTAACTATGGCACCTGTCTGACAGATGTTGTACATGCTGCTCGTGCCTGCTATGCAGGTGACACAACTAACAGCTGAGGCTGTGTGGGTGTGCGGTGGTGGAAGCTGGTTGTACCGCCCGCTGCACCAGTACAGTACAAAACACAAAAGGGAGACCCACAGGTGCTTGAAGCAAAGCGATTCAGTAGCGCTACTATCAAGCATCAGGCGCAGTCCTTGCAGACCTCCCAGGCATCAGGGTTTTTTGAAGCCTTGCTTTGTGATCGCCAGCAATGAAAGCCTGGATGCATTAAAAAGCTGGTGCGGCTGACCACAGCCGAGGATCTGAGGAACATGCGTGGCCATGGGGCGTTCCAGGACGCCACTGGTAATGTTGTTTCCTTGTGGCACAGAGACGCAACCTCAGCCTTTGCCAACCTGGCTTCTTGTTGCCTCCCTGGACCTTCCAACTTTGACGATGTTTGCTTTTACCCTTGCAGAATTTCGAGAGTATAATGCATTGCACGCGTTGGATGAAGATGGTGATCAGGAGGATCCCTTGCTGGGCACACAGAGGCACGGGTTGCCTCGCGTGAGCGCTAACTGGCGAAAGGCATGGCGATCCGTGTTTCGGGTACGCCAGGCTCGGGTATTGAGCCTGGAATGAGATGGGTGCTGCTGGAACCCATCGCATGCGTGCAATGCATGTGCCACGTGATGCGTGCGTGTGCTCAGCACATCCTCCGATGCATTGCGGGCGGGCGACACGTGGCTGCGGGCATCCCATGCACAGCTGCAGCCGCTGCGGGATGGTTTGACTTTCGCCGGGGTGTGGCACCACTAGGGCCAGGCGGTCAGCGTCTGCCTGCCGGTTTGGCAGACAACACACACAGCACGGCGGCGGCACTGGGCGGCACCCACCACAGCATGCATGTAGCCATACTCAGCACTGACCATGCACCGCGATTCTACTGCCCCATGCACCCCCATGGTCAATGAATCGCTGCTGCCGAACACCATCTGCTGCGCTGCCTGCTGCCGCCTTCATACAGCGGGGCCATGACTTCGAGTCAGCAAAGGTCAACCACCAATACACAGCCGAAGGTGCGTGCGGAGGGCTTCAGGATCTGGCAGCTCAGGGTGCAGTGCACCGCTACATAGCCAAAGGCGTAAAGCACGAAGGGAGTGTGAGAGCTTGGAAGGCAGCAGCCAGCCGCATGCCGTGAGCTCGTCGTGTTGCACGGTTGGGACATGAGGGCTCTCAGAGGCAGCTGCAGTAGTACCCCTGAAGGAAGCATGAGGGGGAATGGAGGGACCTGGGAGCGTTCGATGGCCTGCATTCTGGCCAGGAGCATTGGCATAGATCTGGCACTGCAGAGGGTGAGCTGTGCAGCAGGCAGCCATGAGCAGTTGTGAGGTGGGCGGACAGGCAGGAGGGGCTGAGAAAGGCAGTGGGTAGGCGGCATTGCATGGCCGCAGTCATGCGCCATGCTGGGATGGGGAGTGCTGAGGGCACGCAGCATGCTACACACGCGCACCATGGGGGAGAGGACTGTGGGATCCGTGAGACATTGGCCGTCTGTTCATGGGCATGCAGTAATCGCTATGTGCGTGCTGTGCTCTGCATGCAGAGCGTGTGCGGCTGAATAATGTGGAGTCCATTGACTACCTGGCTCCCAACAGCGGCATGTACCGCAAGTGGGTGCCCGTGTACTGCCTGTAGCGCATGCCCATGCCTGCAGACAACCTGCGTACCACTTGCATCGCACATGCCGAATGTGTGTCGGCATGCGTGCGGGATGCGTGCTGCCTGTAGCACATCTGTACCGCGTGCAGCACACTTGTCCTGCCCATGCACTGCTTGCAGGCGCTGGCTGGCTGGGCCGGTGCCCCACAATCTCAGCCCTGCATGCGCTGTGACCCCACTGCAGCCATGCCAGTGATGTGCCACACCAACACCACAAGCACAACTGAATTTGCTCAAGCCCAAGCAACAATGTACAAGCGGCCAGTACACAACTGAACCAACTGACTGCTGCTTGGTGCAGGTGGCTCGTGCGCCAGCCGCACCGCCGCCATTGGGACCGCTGGCTGCTCATGGGCATCATCGGCAGTACAACGGGCTTCGTGGCGCACATGCTGTATGCGGTACGCTTACAGTTCACACGGCAGTACAGTCACAGCCACATTAGCATGTCTTCTGACTTAAAGGCGTTCAGTCATTAGCATGCAGATGTTAGCTTTGCGCCGTTGGCACGCGAGCATGGCCAGAAGGCTGCGTGCACTATATGGGTGCTGGTGTGCACTGGAACAATGCCGCTTACGAGATCCACAGGTGAAATGCTTGGCAGCTTGGAAGATGAATAGATGATGCTCAGCAGCCAGAGGGGTGCCCCCACAGTGGGGTGCGCAGAGGGCGTCATGCGCATGGCAGCCCTTAAGCCAGGACTGGGGGAAAAGGGGCTGCAGTGTGTATGTGTGGGAGAAAGGGCTTATCGTGCATGTGGGCATTACTGGCGTGCCAGAACAGTCGTAATGTCGGCGCCGGCCACAGCAGTACAACAGGCACCTTGTGCATGTGCAGCTTGTGCCGCTTTCACCGCATGTTCTACCACATTCTGACTTGAAACCTACAACAGAACGCGGAACAGCAGGAAGCCGACAGGAAACTGACGAAGCACGCTTGAAAGCGCCACACAAATGACCCACCCGCCAGGTCATCAACACACTCGCCGCGTTCAAGTATGGTGTCACAAGGTGGCTGATCCGCAAGGCCAACATGGGGGTGGCATGGCTCTTCAATGCCACACTGTCCTCCCTGCTGGTGCGTGATGAGTGATGAGTGATTTGTTTGACTGGCGGCCACCTGCTGCTGTTGTTTCTATGCATGACTACTGCCATTTTGTGTGACTTGCATGCCGCTTTGTGTGGTCGCTACAGTTGCGTGCGGCTGCCATGCGCCTGCTGCGTTGTGTGACTGCCTGTGTGACCATCACACTCACTACACGCGTTACACTATAAGCTGTGCACCGCGTGAGTCCAATTGTGCTCGACACGCAATGTGTATACCATCACCACAGGTGGCAGGCAGCAGTGCGCTGGTGGTGGGCTGGGCACCAGAGGCGATCGGGTCGGGGATTCCTGAGGTCATGGCGTATCTGAACGGCTGCATGGTGTCCAAGGTGAGGGCCGGGTCTGAATAATACACCTTAGACCTTAAACCCTGAGCCTTGAGCCCTAAACTCTACACGGCTGCATGGTGTGCAAGGTGAGCTGTGAGCGTGCACAGAGGCAGCCGGGGATCAAACCACACACGCTGCACAAGGACTGTTCCTTCATCAATACCCACCGAGCATGAGGAGTTACTGAAGCGTAAGCACACGGCCACTGGTCTTGCAACATCCGCACCTTTCATGCGAGCACGACAACCAAGTCGACCGCAACAGGCAAGCAGGATATTGACCCGACAAGGCATGGCACATGCATTCGGCCACACAACAGGTGTTCAACATCCGCACCCTGGCAGCAAAGTTTGCAAGCTGCGCGTTGGCGGTGGGTGGCGGCCTGCCCGTGGGTCCTGAAGGCCCGCTCATCCACATCGGCGCCGCATTGGGGTCCGCCATCTCCCAGGGCCATTCCACGACGCTCGGGTGCGGTTTCTTGGCAGTTTCTCTGGCTGTTTCTGTGGCCGTTTCTCTGGCCGTGTTCTCTGTCCTGCCTGCTGCGGCTCTTCACCTGTGAATGAATTGACCCTGCACCGGTTTAGAGGAATGACAGGGGGTGGCATGTGGGGGCAGCTGGCCACCACCTCATCAACAACTACCTGAGTGCCAGCCGCCAACCGCCACCTGACTTCCCAACTGCCGACTGCCCCGCAGCTTCTCCACCAGATGCTTCCGGCGCTTCAGGAACCCCAAGGACAAGCGAGACTTTGTGACAGCTGGCGTGTCGGTGAGGCTTTGCAGAGCCCACACACGCATGCGCGCGTGGGAGTGCGGGAGGGGGAGGGGGGGCTGTGGGCGGGGACGGGGGCAGGGGCCGGGGCGCTTTATTGCAAGTATGCAACCCTGAAGGTTTGAGCGCAACCTTGAGTGCGGGGGTGCAGAGGAACCATGCAGGGGACCCTTTGCCATGCCGATTGCATCCGCTGCGTTGTGATCCGTGGTGCGTTCAATTCGCTGATACATTTACATCCGCCCACCTTCCGGTGAAACTCGGTCAAACTTGGTCAAACACAGGTGGGCGTGGCCACCGCATTCAATGCGCCCATTGGCGGCCTGCTGTTCGCGTTTGAGGAGGTGGCCAGCTTCTGGCAGCACTCCCTTGGCTGGCAGGTGAGCGGCGCAGCGGCTGGTTGGTTGGTCAGCAGTTGGTGGTTGGTCGGTCGGTCGGTCGGTCGGTTGGTTGGCGGTTGGTGGTTACATTATGAGTGATCAGATGGCTTGTATGGGCGGTTCTTGTGAGTATGTAGTAGCCAAGCCATGTCCATAGCGCAACGGCGCAACCCAAGCCCGGCCCAAGGACCCGTTCTTGCGTGCCGCACCCCCCACACACACACGCACACACCACCCCACCACCTCCACCCCACATACAAACCACATCCCCGCATCCAAAACTCAAAGTTACAAGCTGTAAACAAACACGCACTCCGCGGCCCAGGTGTTCTTTGCGTGCACGTGCGCCACGCTCGCACTCAACCTTGCCAAGAGTGTGGCGGCCGCGATGCTTGGGCGTGGCCACTTTGGGTGGTTCGACCAGGAGGTGGCTTTTGAGGTGCGGTGTGTCGGACACACTCCGGCACAATGGTGTTTTGTTCACGGATTTTGCCAAAAACACTGTACGAATGCTCCGAGAGTGCTGCAGAATCTACGAGGAAGCTGATACCACCCCACCACCATCTGGATCGCCCTCCTCACAGGCCAGCCTGTCGTTCTCCTCCCACGCGCTTGCGGTTGTGCCGGCTGCGGCGATCGGGGTGACTGCGGGCCTCTTTGCCGCTGCTTTCACGCTGCTTAACCTCAAGGTGTGTGGCGGGTGGTGAACGGTGTTGGAAGTGAGGGGTTCAGCCGTTGGTTTACCAGCCAGAGGTTTTGCGTTCCTCTGCTGCCTGCTCGAGCCTCGCCGCCTCCACGCATGCTCAACCCTGCACGATCCTCAAACTGCTTCGCTTTGATCGCCTTGGATCCCTGGAATCAATTCCCACCCCACCCCCCGCAGATCGCGCGCCTGCGCGACGCGCTGACCGCACACCTGCGCTGGAAGCGCTGCCTGGAGCCCTTGGTGCTAACACTGCTGTACACCACGGGCGCCATGGTGCTCCCCCTCTTCTTCCCCTGCACCCCCACCGAGTGCGTGTTTGTGAACGGGGGGCGCGACCTGGCATGTGAGACGGGGCTGACTGGCGGTGCGGCGTCCCTCGCGCGCAACGGCACCGCGGAGGTGCCCCCCAGCCTCCCGCTGTACACATGCCACGTGGACGAGCACACGGGTGCGCGTGCCTTGTGCTCATACTGATGGCTACCATGGTGTACATGTGTATGCATATGATAAGTTCGTGATGTCATTGTATGATGTAGCACGTCTTGTCGCTGTAACGTGCCACGTGGACAAGCATATGGGGGCGTACTGTGTGTACTAGTCATGCTTTTCTTCTTGTGTGTTTGCGGCCAGGTTTGCGGTGGTGTCATCATGCTTTTTATTTTTTTGCTAGACCTCTCGCCGTCTATTCTCTACTGGTTCCTACACTGCTGCGTGTGTCCTGTCCTACCCTGTCCTACTCAAGTGGCAGGCCACGGGGACAAAGCACACGCACGTGCGTGTGCTGGCTTGTTGCCCCTGCTGCTGTTGCACCTGCTCCACCCTAAGCTATCATTGTCACTGGCGTCCGCACCAGCTTTTGCACCAGCTTTTGCACCTGCTTTTGCACCTGCTTTTGCAACAGCTTTGCCATCAGGGTTTGCACCAGGTTCCCTTGCTTGATCTACCGTGATGTACGCCCCACCTGCCATGCATGCAGGCACCGGGTGGCGCAATGGCAGTGCATCATGGCTTCCCTCTCCTGGTTCATTGAACCCAGATGACATCGCACACATGCCGGCCAACGCCACCACCACTGTCTACTACAACCAGCTCGCCACTCTGCTGCTCAACACGGGTAACAAGAGCCCCCTCGCTCTGACGTTATATATATATAATATTATGTTTTCTTTTCTTAGTTGTGTCTGAACCACACGCCTGCTCAACAGGCATAGTACGATGCCTGCTTGAACGTTGAAGCATGTCCCCATGCTGCTGATCAACATGGGTGCACCACCGCCCATGACCGACCCCCTCTAACTGCAGCTTCCATGCCCCTGCGTACCTGCAACTGCCCCCGGTCACAGGCGAGGGTTGATATCTATTTAATGATGTCTACCTAATAATACTTCTTTCTTAATCTATATCTTGCCCTTGTCCTCCCGTCCGCAGGCGAGGAGGGGCTGAAGCACCTGTTTGCGCGCGGCACGCACCGACGCTTTGGCTACCCCGCGCTCGCTGTGCTGGGCGCGTACTACTTCCTGGGCGCTGCGTTCTTCGCAGGCGCGCCCCGCCTCCTCTGCTGTTGTACAGTGGCCCCTCATCTGCTAATGGGAAACGCTGTAACAAGTCAAGTCAGCTGCTGTGACGCACTGCTCGTGACAATGATGCTGCACCTACCTTGTCAGCTACAAATACCCTCAGATACCTGCCTGTATGGACAGCTAACCATGCGCCCGTCCTATCGATCGCTACCTGATGATCACCAACCAACCAAGAAGCTGCCCAACCTCCTCCTCCCCTCCACCCCTCAGGGTCCGCAATCTCCTCTGGATTGTTTGTGCCCATGCTCATGCTGGGCGCCGTCATCGGCCGGTTCATGGGCCTGGCCACTGTAGACATTGCACAGGCGGCGGGCAAGCGCTGGTCTCCAGGTGCGACACCTCTGTGCTCCCTCCCTTGTTCAGATCGCTGTGGACTTGCTGTGTTGTGCTGGTTGTTGGCTTGCTTGAGGGGTGCTGCGTGCTGCCATTGATGACCCAACCGCAGGGTGGGGAAGTTTTTTTGGGGGGGGGGGCCCGCGCGCGTTGCTGCCGATGCTGCAGCACTTGTCTACTACAACCAGATGCACCCCCATTCACCACTGTACCTCAATCGAATGCCACCGATGACTTCCCAACACCCGTCCCCAGCCTTACAGGGGTCTGCTGAGCGCATATCAAGATATCATTGGCATCTGGAACCTTTACACGGTGTGCGCGTGCGCAGAAGTGGTGGGACAGTGGACATGGATCGACCCGGGCGCATTTGCCCTAGTCGGCGCGGGGGCTTTCATGGGGGGCGTCACACGTCTCACGGTCGCGCTCGCAGTCATCATGATTGAGGTCCGTTTGACCGCCCGGGGCCGCTTGGTATGCAGGGGTTTGACCGAGGCTGTTTCAGACGTGTTTGACCACGTTTGACCAACCCCAACGGACCTGAGATCTGTGCTCACGGGCTCTCATTGCCATCACACTGCACACAGATCTCCTCGGATGTGCACATGCTGCTGCCCGTGCTGGTGGCGATCCTGGTGGTGTGTAAGGCTCTCCTGCTGTGCCATGGCACTGCTTGCTGCATCCGTCTTGCCTTGCTGCATCCCATCATGCTGCATTCCATGTTGCTGCTACGCTACACTGCTTGCGCTCATGCTCACTCACCAGGGCCCGGCAGCGGCGGCGGCGGCGGCGGTGGTGTTGTTGTGTGTGTGCGCACCTCGCACCCGCTCCCTAATCCCTGCCCGCACCCCACCTTCCACCGACACCAAACAAAGGCCCGCTGGAATGTGCACCCAATCACCACAGCGCCAACCGCCTGCACCCACCAACCACCCTAGTCTCGCCCGTCACACTTGTCACACAGGCAAAGTGGGTGGCAGATGCTGTGTCTCACCCGCTGTACCACGGCCTGCTCATGGTCAAGTGTGTGCCCTTCCTGCCGGGGGAGCCCAGCAGCAGGTGGGTGTGGCTTTTGTTCGGTTGGTTGGCTGGTTAGTTGGCCAGTTGGTTGTCTGGCAGATTGGATGGTTGGCAGTATGGTGGATGGTTTGGTGGATGGGTGTTGTGGGATGGGTTCTTGACCAGAGGGGGCAGTACATACCAGCGCAGGTTGAGCTGTGGCTTGGTTAGGACGTGCAAGTCATGCAGGTGCTGGCTGGTGCCCACCCAGTGCACAGGTGGTCAGCAATACGTACAGAGGGCCACCCCTTGCCCATGGACCTCACGCTGATTTCATTGGATCTGATCTCACAGGTTTTCACTTGACCTCATCCCCGTGTCCTTCGTCATGCACTCCCCTGTGGTCACTCTCCGGCAGCGGATGAAGGTGTGATGGGGCCGCGCAACCGACCTCGTGTCTGTTTCTCAGAAAAACGCGGAGCTGCATGCCCGCTGCATGTCCGGCCGGCTTGCACATCACCTCCTGTGCGCATTCGGGCATTTGCAGTTGCCGACGAGCGCTTCCCGCGTCCAAAGCGAAACTTGTATTGCGGATTGCAGCTACTCGCGAGGCGCTCGCCCTCCATAGTAACAGCCGCATGTAGCATGAACATCCTCACATGCCGCGCACTCGCCAGCCTGCACCGTACTGCTGTGCCGCGGCATCTGTACCGCGCTGTACAGGTGCGTGAGATCACGGACTCGCTGCGTGGCGTCACACATAATGGCTTCCCCGTGGTGCGGCAGTCGTCGGCAGGCCAGGTGTGCGCGGCGCGGCAGCCGTCACAGCTTAGGACTCAGTGTCCAAGGGCCTGTAGTTGCATTCAGGGGATCCGTTCAAGGCTTCAGGTTGTATGGTGCATAGTTGTAAGGTGCACGGCTCCAGAGTTCAACATTCAAGTCATCCAGGGTTTGGGCTCACTTCAGGGCTGCCCCAGCCCTTTGCCTGGACTTGGCTGCATCCCCGCATTACTCCTCCCACTGCCACTGACCTCTGCTCACCCCTCCCGCACATCTGTCACACCTCAGGTTGTGGTGGGGCTCATCACGCGGTCACACCTTATGGCACTGCTGCAACGTGTGGTGGTGGAGGGGCGGGTGGAGGGGCTGGAGGTGGGGTGGCCAGAACTCAACCGGCGCATGATGGACCCTGTGCTGGCGGCACGCAGGTGGGCAGGCGGGCTAAACAGACGCCTCATCAGCTTTGAACAAGTGACGAGCTTAAGAGAATCCAACTGATGTGTCAACCGGACACCGTGAGCTGCCGTCAGGTGGCAAGAACCCGCCTCAGGGCAGTCATATGCCTGAGTCCGCACTCCCCCCCATGCTTGAGGCATCCTGTGCATGGCATGGCTTGCTGCCTATGACGGGACAACAAACAGGTCATGGCTGGACGTGACGAGATGGATGTGAATCTTGAGCAACATGTGTGTGTGCCCCCGCCCACCCATGCATGACTGCATGTGCCTGCAGCGTGCATGAGGCGCAGATGGTGGCGCTGCAGCGGGAGATGGCGACAGCTGGGCGGGAGATGGCAGGGCTGGGGCTGGGGGGCGGCAGCAACCATGGCGGGGGTCACGGGCAAGCAGGGGGCGGTGGGGGCGGCCGGAGAACGGGCAGCACAGAATACGGTGAGGGAGATGAACGGGCCGGGCGCCGGGGCGGAATGCTGTACGACTTGCCAGTTCACACGGGGGGTGGGGGTGGAGCTGGCAGTGCAAGTGCTGGGGGGGCTGCGGGGGGCCGGGGGGGCTGGGGGTTGACGACATCCACTGCTGCAGACATTGATGAAATGGAAGTGGACCTCATACCCTACACCAACACTTCGGCCCTTGTGGTGAGCTGCGGCGCCTGCTGAGTTCCTTCCCCTTTGACACAGGTTCATCTGATGGCTCTGAAAGCCATGCCGATCATGGGTGTGCCTTGAATTCCTGTGCTGGAGTGGCATACGCACGGTCCTGAGGTGGTGGCGCTGTGTGCTCTGACCATGCTCCACATGCCCTGTCCCATTCTGCATTACTCCTGGGCACATGCCCAAGGACACATCTGTGACACCCCGTGTTATTATTATAACATGCCGAAAGGGACCAGCCAGCCACTGCAATTGCATGGAACAGCCTCCCAATGGGTGGCGGCCAACCCCCCGACCGCCATAAGCCAACCTACCACCACCAATGAGCCCGCCACCCCAGCCACCATCAACTGCCCTAGCCACCTTCAGGCTCTCACCGGCAGCCCAACTGTCATCAACTGACCATAAAACCAACTGCCTCAAACCACCCAACCGCCAGGTGCCCGATTCTTTCTCAGTGGAGCGCACCTACATCCTGTTCAGGACCATGGGCCTGAGGCACCTGGTTGTGGTGGACGACCATAACAGGCCACGTGGCATGGTCACTCGCAAGGACCTGCTGGGGTATCGCCTAGGTAGGCAACCCACCAGGGCATCACAGCCCCTTTGACAAGATGTTCTGAAGCATGCCGAGCTGAGGCAACAGGCAGCTGTGGTGTGCCGGCTGTGGTGATATGCCTAGTGGCTGCCCCTCAGACACCAAACATCAACCACCCAACTGCTTCACCTGCCCTAACTGCCCAAATGCAGACGAAGCGCTACACAAGGCAATGACCGCGGGCGCGTCCACCCTGGCACGCGCGTCCTCATCAGGCGTTGCCAACGGCCTAGTGGGGCACGTGCCCCGCGGCGCAGGCATGGCTACTGTTGGCAACGGAGGCGGGGGCAGCGCGGCACTGGGTAGTGGGAGTGGCCGGAGCACGGCAGCGTCTCCGCGGCATGCAGGGCTGCCCATTCCAGCAATTGCAGCACGGGGGGCGGGGGCTCACCACACACATGGAGGGCCACGAGCTGCCCATGCAGGGGGCCAGCTTGCCGAGAACGGGGGAGGGGTGCTGAACGGGTCTGGGGCAGGCGGAGGGGCAGGGACAGGGGAAGGGACTTTGGGAGGACTGGGACTGGTGCCACCTGCTTTCACTTCCGCCACCACGCCGCCATTGGTGCGATTGCGCAGCCCAGGTGCAAGTTGACAGCGCTGCGCTGGGTGTGTGCAGGCGGGTGTGCATGATTGTGGCATGTTGTGAACACGTTCAGCGTTTGAGCATGCTTATGAGGGTGGTATGAGCACTGGGTAACAGGGTGATGGGTTTGTGCCCAAGGTGGTTTGATCTGAACCTGGACCTTACACGCCCCAACACATGTCTGTACGGTATGTAATCATCCCCAGTTCTGCACCACGCTGCTGCCGTTCCGTGCTTTGACCAGCGGGACGAATGTGACCCTTTCGGCTTGTAATGTATTATAATGCAATAAAGGCAATAATGGGACACGTCAAAGGCGTGGCAAGCGCTTAATGCACCACAGAAACGCAGTAATGTGAAAGGCCTCAGAGGCCTCAAAGGGCCACAGAGGGCAATCACCAGTGCAGTAAATGCTGTGCAGATTACGAGGGAACCATACCAAAAGTGCCAAGCAGTACCGTACTGGGGGTTCCTTGGAGGAGAGGAGCGAGGGGCTGGTGCTGTAGCAGCTTGCGTGCATCAGGAAAGGTGAGAGGACTCATTTGAGGGGGCTGAGACGACGACGAAGAACATTGGAGCACGATTTGAGCAGGCAAGCAGCTACAGCTCGCATATGGGCTCCCTGGGCACATGCGCCCGCCTGGCAGGCCACATGCTGTGTGGTCAGCTGCGGCACACGCAAATCTCGCGTTCTTGGGTTGCAGGGACCTGACTGGAACAACCACTACGTACAGTGTATATAACCGACCGTGAGACATGGAAGCAGCTGATTCACAAGAGCATCAGGGAATCCTTGATCCGACTTGCCGTCTGAGTTGTGTCCTTACAGGCCCCCGCTGTTCTCAACCCCCACGCTTCACAACAATTCACAATGGGAGCTGATAACTGGAGATTCACATGATTGGACAGTCAGACTCAGGCACAGTTCCAGGACCATGTAGCGTGTACATACACCTACGTACATGGAGCAGAACAGGGCGAGTGTCCTGTGTGCCCTTTCCGCTAGCCGGCCCGCACCCCAGCATGCCATGCCAGCTTGACAAACGCACGGCCGCACATGCAGTACGTATGCATGCTGAGCATCCACTACCATGATACACCACTGCCGCTAATCAAATTGCGCATGCCCCTGATGTGCCTGCATGCCAGCTGCCCCTGTTGCATTGGAACACCCCGGCCCCCCCAATCACTCTACTTGGGCGTACGCATGCTCACACCACAATGTACTGCCTGCTGTCACGACCTGTAAGTGGTACGGTTGCAGCTGTACAGCTTGGACTGCCTCCGCCACATCAGTACGCAGCACAGCCAAGTGCCATTACCCCACATACACAAACACAAGGAGGCCCACAGGCCATCTACCCCGCTGCACGAGTATAGCTGCATCCAGGCCTGTTACCCTGAGGTGTTGCTGCAGGGCACCATCGTGTAGTGGAAACCGTAGCACTTCCATGAGGCCATGGAATCACACCGTCCACACACTAGTCACATGCTGCTCATCAGCCCCACAACCGGACCTGGCAGTAGAGGCGCAGTGGTCGGAGAAGCAGTCAACCGTGGTGGAGTGGAGGCCAACAGCCATGTGCGTGCCCAATCGCTTAACACCCACAGAGCCACACCTGCGCCCTTGCTCCCTCCTTCACTACCTCCCAAAAAAAAACGAAACGAAAGAAACAAAACAGAGCACATCAAACAAAACGCTGCCCATGCTCAAGATCCATGCGCAGTGGACGCCGACCCTTCTCCCCCCTCTTGCAAGGGCCCCCCCTAGCTCCCTTCTACCTCTGCCACAAAAGCCGTACAGGCAGTACATTGAGGGCTGGCCCTAGAACTTTCCAGCATCCCCAGGCTTGTGCAGCCCATTCCCGTGCGCCTCAGGCCACAGCCGTGTTGCCGGTGCTGCTGAGCACCGAATCTCAAAGCTGCAGCCGCCAGCTGG